>JAQFVV010000807.1:0-208223 GCA_028023455.1 Epiperipatus broadwayi | reverse complement strand
ATCATATGATGTACTTAATTTCATTTATATATATATATGTGTGTGTGTGCGTGCGCGCGCGCGTGTGTAATATATAAACAGACAATTTATGGTAAAAAATATATTTTAAATTCTTTAGTAGCGCTTTCAATTATGGAATAATTTTGGTCAGCTTTAAGTGAATTTCAAATTTTAATGTTACGTAAATTTCCATAAGCTGTCTATATTTGCAACTTGCCTATTAATAACTTTATCTTTATATTTATCTATTAAAATTGTCTTTTTAATTTTCCTCTTTTTATGATTCCTTTCTTCAATTAATATTTTTATTTCATTAATATTAAATGTAAACCTATAATTAAAAGTCTTTTCATGGGAAAAGAATACTGAAGCTATATTAAATTGACTATTTACATTATTTTTAATTCGATTATATAATAACTGATGCTCCTTTAATCTTTTTTCCACAGAACATCTCGATTCCCTGATATATAATTTATTATGTCCACATGAAATCTGATAAATTATATTACTTCTTTGCATTTTAGAAATTATACTCTTAGAATTATTAATAAATTGATTAACATTCGGTGGAACACAAAATGAAATATTATACTTTTTTAAAAATATATTTTTAATTAATTTAGATTGCATGTTATTTACAAATGGCATAGATCATCCATTTTTTATTATCTAAGGTAACATTGCAAGCCCTTTTCTTTTTATTAAATGAATTTAATAATAATATAATTGGTAATATAATTAAGGATATTTCTATTAATACATTTAATAATAAGAAGAGGATTTGCAATGTTACTTTAGATAATAAAATTGGAGCATCACTTATTATATAATCCGATTAAAAATAATGTAAATAGTCAATGTAATACAGCTTCAGTATTCTTTGACCATAAAAAGACTTGTAATTATAAGTTTACATTTAATATTAATGAAATAAAAATATTAATGGAAGAAAGGAATCATAAAAAGAGGAAAATTAAAGATGCAATTTTAATAGATAAATATAAAGATAAAGTTATTAGTAGGCAAGTTGCAAATACAGTCATACACAGCTTTTGGAAATTTACATAACATTAAAATTTGAAATTCATTTAAAGCTGAAGAGAATTACTACAGAATTGAAAGCACTACTAAAGAATTATATACTATATATTTAATTTACTCCAATGCAATTTAAGTATTGCTCTACAGGTCCCTTAGGCAGAGAATAATAATACTCAGAAGATACCCATGCACATGCCAGAGCTATATAAAATATATATAATTGTGACTACCGTTCAAGGACACAGATCTTCTCAACTGCAAAATTCAACCCTTATCATTCAAAGCATTTTTTTTGTTTCAGAGTAAACTCCAGGCAACAGGTAACTACAAATAGCTAACATGCTCTGAATAATGGTAAACTAATTCAGCACCTAAGAAATCCCAACTAGCTCAATAAAGGGAATAATATAATACCTTACTGCTTTAATTAGTGGTAAAAGAATTGAATGACAAAATATTAAGTTTTAAAGATAATTTATTTTAATGAAATTACACACACTCTTAATAAATCACACAATATTTAAAACAACCACACTAATAGTTCATTTTATTCATGCTGTAGAGTTCATTTGTTTACTGACTCTGGAGGATTTAAAGATTGCAATGGCTACATTATTATCAGAAATGGAATAAGAAAATGCATCCTTTTCCATATTTGTCACCACAACCAAATTTATCCTCATTCATTTACCAACTCTAGAATTAAATTATCCCTTGATAATTTTAAAATGTTGTTTGATGGGATCAAAACAACATTATACATTTATCTATAAGTCCACTTGTTCTTAATTGCAAAGAGTATTTCTTAAGGTGCAAAGCTGAATTACCGGCATTTACTAACTTCAATTAATTTAAATAAATAAATTTGCCACTCTGACTGATATATAATTATTCTACATAATGTTCTTAGTACACTTTTTATTTTTAAAAAATCCCATTCTAATTGTACATCCAATACTTGTGCCTTTATTATAAAATAAATGCCCACTTTCCAAATCAATTATCTATTCGCATTTTCTTCCAACTTCACAAAGTTTTACAATGTTCCATTTTTATTAGACTGTTTTAATTAAATGCAGTATTTCTTCACAATAAAATGATAGGTATTTATAAGTACCATATCCTGATTTTGCCATTAAAGGATACTTAGTATCTTCCGTTTTTGATTGCTAGTCACTGACAACTTTATAACTTTCTGGAAATAAAGGGCATAATTTTGTTTTCTCACTTATAATTGCAAATCAATCAATATATCTATCTATCTATCTATCTACCTATTTATCTATCTATCCACCCACCTATCTATCCATTTGCTTATCACCATATCTACCCACCTACCCATTTGCCACCTCTCTCTCTCTATATATATATATATATATATGTTGTCTATCTATTTATCTACTTACATATCTATTTATTTACCTATCTATCTACCTACTACTTACCTATCTAACTGTCTGCCTGCTTACATAGCTGTCTACCTTTCTATTTATCTACTTATCTATTAATCTAGATATAAAAAAAATCATTCAAACACACATCCATCTCGTTTTCAAGAAAACATTTGTTTTGTAAATGGAAAAAAAATATTTCTTCATTTTAAATTTAAAAGTAGAAAGATAATAAACTTAACATGTTAGCTATTGCCCATTGTTGAGCAGCCAATCTTAATTCATGTAGTGTGTGTGTATATATATATATATATATATATATATATATATATATATATATATATATATATAATCACAAAGTAATGCAAGCAGCAATAACAAGAACATATAAAATTAGCATTAGAAATTTGCTCTGTTTGGTTAAATCCTCTAAGAGAAATCAAATGTTATCATTTTAATTAAAAACAAATTTTTGGGCAGCCGATTATTATCGGTCCATATTCAATCTATTACAGACTAATTCTTCAGTTCAAAATTTCCATCTGTTCTTGGATTTTGCTTGACTATCATTAAGCTTCTAATTTAAGTATTAAATGCAAAGAATACACTATTACTTAGAGAGTCAATTATCCCGAGATTTATATGGTCTAGATCCCTACTACTTTTATATTTGACAGAATAAAATATAACTAAGCTATTTAATTCAAATACAGAAAAAAATGGATTATGTATTTTTTTATAATTTAATATAAAAAGCAAGCCTTATTCTACAGATTTAAATTCTATTAAATTTGTAAAGTTTTCTGATATTTCTGTCTAGCAAAGAAATATTTATGAAAAACGTTTTTTCCTTAACATCATTTTCTGCTCCAGTATTTTTTCGTCAGTCGATTTTATTATGTTATTGGATGCAATTGAATAATAAAAAATATTGGATCATATATTTAGAAAATTATATTTAAGAAAAAAAACGTATATATGTGTATATACTTTCCAACGGAAATGTTAGGTTACTTGTTATAAATGTTCTAAAAAAACCGTATTGTTCAGAAAAAGGTTAATATTTAACTCTTTTATTATCAATAAATAAACAGAATAAATTCTGACATAAAATTAGCTTATATTTTGACAATGTATAATTACATAATAAAAAATAATTATACTAAGATTGACTATGAAAAAACTGATTCAATGTAAAAAGATGCATCAATAAAAGAGAAAGTTTTCCATGAAGATAAAGACATTGGTAGACAACTGAATGATACAAAAAACTCTCTCAGATAATAAAATTTATTCTTCATGTATAAATCGTGATAAACAGAGCAGCCAAAAATTCAAAAAATAGTAATCACGACAACAATTTTTCAAGTGCTTTCGGTACAGTATACCAGAATCATGGTGACATATTTATCATGTGACATAACTGTTAATCCAAATCCCCGGATTTCAGTGCTTTGTTGCATTTGTGAATGTTTCCATTTCAACGGAAATCATTCTATCCTCATTACAAAATTAAATAATACTGACAATTCAAACAAAGATTAATATCTAGAATTTATGTGGAATAGAATATTTTTTCTTTACTGTATAAATTTATTGTATTAATTATAGACATTTTAAAATACGAAAGATATTTGTTTTTTATGTCAATGCAAAATATTAATATAACAGCAATTATAACCGTGAATCCATGCAATATGTTATAATTTTGGTAAGATAAAAGAAGTTTCTGAATGAATGGTGTTTAGATGAATAATTATCTATTTGGAATAGGTTTGATAATTTCTATTCCATACTGAATAGACAGAGTGAAAAATGGAATAAACAGAAAATATTAAATTAAAAAGAAAAACTGATAATTTAATAAAACAAAATGCGAATCTTTATTAATTAAATTTATACAAACTTTATATTTGCAATTGTAACTAATCTTTAGCTGAAAATAACCAGATACTCTTTTACAAACCAATACTAAATTATGAGCTGGATTGGCTATGGAAGTCTACTGCAAAATTATTATAACTCTGATAAAATGTTAAAGTAAATCTCTAATTAAAACCAGGTAGTATGCATGGAAAACATGCATTCTCTTTGAATATCAAAATGCATAAAAATAATCATAATTGACAACTGGTGAGAAAAACAAGAACTAGACTAAAAGAAAATGCTTTAAACTACCAAAAAGTAATAATGAAATAATGGTATTTCAAATTAAACAAACTTTATAAAATATTTTAGAATGCTTAAAATTTATATACTTATCTGTGGGATTAACTATCCCTCCAATTATTTAATATTATCATTTAAAAAAAGTATTTTGTTAATATATATTTATTTCACAATACCATTCTTTATATCATTGGTTTATTGTTGTTAAAATTGAAAAATATGTAACTAGTAATGACATATTTCAGGTACATTGTCAAGACCAAAGATACATCAAATCAAACATTTAAACAGAGAAAATTTAAATAAAAAATACATATAAATTATACTTTAATAGCAGATAAAGTTCATCTTTTAAAAGCATAAAATTATGATGTAAATTTACATGTCCTAATAAAAATTCACAGATTATTGATATCAGATTTCCAATTTCTGACAATATATTTGGCCAAAATTTTATCTGCATTAGCCATTTCATGCTGCCATCTAATGCTGCAAAATGTAGTTCTTTTTCTAAATCTGAAATATATGTATATAAGTATATTTCTGCAAAAGACTCCCTTACAGAAATAATACTTGTAGTAAGAGCCATAACAAATTTTTTTTTCAAATACTTGCTTATTTTTTTCACACATAATTGATTCATTGAGTTATCATCTATTACTTACTTTCTATTATTAATCTGCATTATCAAAAAGAATTTTTATTAGTTTTGTAACGTAAACTGTGTACGATAAAATATTTTCTATCTGTGCTTGATATATTCATTTTTTAAAAAAAGAATAGTGTAAATGGGTGTCTTAATAACAGACAGCATTAAGAATTTAAATGACCAACAATTTTATATTTTTATCATTTACAAATATTGTACCGGTCAGAATTGTATGTTCATTTAACAAGGTTTAGAATCTAAGCAAAAGTACCCTAAATCCATTCATGCCCGAGATACACAGGTCAGGAGCAATCATAGATTCTGCCCTATTTGCTCTTCTCTAAAACTACAACATTACAAACAACACTTCTGATGATAACAGATGAAATTTTATTCATTCTGGTCCCAGAGACACAGCGGAGAAACATGAGATCTATAGGATAATTAATGTAAATAAATAATACCAAATCTTGGCTCAATCAAATATCTTATGTGAAAGGGCAATCTATAAATTTAAATGAATTGCACACAGCTAGCATTGCAAAAGAAACATGAATTATAAAATAGTATCCATCCAGAATGAGCAAAGATAGAACAACCCAGAGATAAATGTTCATTTAAAACAATCAATTATAACTTCTAAATATTACTAACACTATTATAAATATTAAATGGAATTCAATGAGTGAGAGTCAGTAAGACACAACGCATGAGTAATTATTAAAACATAATAATTTAATAAATATAAACAATTTAATTTACATTAAAAAACATAGCACAGATTTAATGTGGTTATTACTTTGCATATAGGCAACTGATTTAGTATGCTGATGAGCTATAAATAATAATAAATTAATGTTATCAATGCTATGATCATTACTTTGAGTAATGATAAAGGATGCTTATAAATTCATCTCCAAAGAGAGGTTTACTCTTGATATGGCAGTTAAATAATTTATCATCATAAGCATATCTGGGCCAGTACAAATGAGGAATGGATTAGCCTAACAGCCTTACTGTGACAATCCTAAAATATTGGACTAATTATCAAATGATTGGTTTACAAACATCACTGTGCCATGTCTTATAGATAAAATGAGAACTACATATAAAAGAAACTCGCAGTGCTAACTATAATGATAGCGTTTAAAATGGAGAAAATGTCTGTCTTTGGACTGAAAGGCTTTATCACATATATGATTCCTCTTGTATTTATCACAAGGTGATATTCGAAAATATGAGTGGTAAGGATTCCATGGTATGCCCTCCGACATTTCACATGCAGAACCTTAATACTCTAATGTTTATCATGAGATCGGTTCTACCAAACCTCATTCCTAGACGAGTTACGTGAAGAAAATCCGGAGTTCGGATGAATAAATATGATAAAGCAAAATATAAATTCTTTAAAATGCTATCATAAGTAAGCAATGCAAATATGGCTTAAGTCTAACTAATGAAATAATTTAAGCTTAAATAAAGCAATAATATCATGCATAACGTCATGATAAAATAATAACCCACTCAGCATCGTACGTAAACTTTAATAAATTTAGGATGTCGAAAATAGAAGAGGGAAAAATATTATTTTCCTATTTAACAAACCCAAGTATTCCCAAACAATATTATATTATAAGCACATTAATGCTCGATGGCGTGAAAGCAATAAATAATTATTTAAAATAGGTTAATAATTAAAATTATTTTAGGAAACATAGAATGCATCTAAATGAATATTGTCAACAACAAAAAGTTTATCTTATCCCATAATATGACATTTTAAACAATCTGCCATTAAGCATTTATTTTAAAATATTTAATCGAGCAAACTAACGTTCAATAAGAAATTTTATGTTTAACTATTTAAATATTCCCAAAATATCAGAATGATGGTTGAAATATAAGTTCGCTAGATTAAAACATTAGCACACTAAAACTAATTTAATAAAAGATATAGTTTAAATAAGTTTTGCCACATGAAAAGATAACTAAAGTGTGAAACTTTAAAACTAGTGATAGATTTAAAATATATATAATTCTGTGCTAGCGTTTCAAAGAACAAGTTTAAAACTTAAGAGAGAAAATCACAAATTTAATGATAATTAAGTTTATAGTCAGTTACCAAATAAATAAAGATTACATTCTGATTACAATTAAGATTTAGGAAAGAAGTGAAGTGAGGAGAATTAAGAGTTCATTCTTCAGCAAAACAGATTACCTTTAGAAGTTGTGGTGGCCACTTATAATTACATATACAAAGTTTAGCAAGGCACAATATTAATAAAATAATGATAGGCATCTTCCAATATTCTTTTACAGTTAAACATAACAGTTCTCAAGTAGCGATGGCATAGCAGGGAGGCAGAACAAAGGCGATCTAAGGTCAGGGAGACAAATTCTTTTTACTCACAGTTCATTTTACTTCCACTCGCCAAACGAATACAAGAGAAGAGTGATTTGAACTCCTTTTGCGCATTCCTAGAACTGCTGCTTCTCCTATACTTGAAATTTGGCAATATTGGAAGATGTAAACAATATGTTCCAGAAAGCATTATTTAAATGTATTTTTAAAATTGCAAATAACTTTAAAATATGATTTTTGGTTTGACTTGAAATGAGAATGACATTTTAAAATTGTAATACTTTTTAGAATTTTCTGGCACTGCTTTAGCTTTACATTAATTGTATTTATTTTTATATCTGTAATACATTTACGCACATACACAATTATCTAAGTGAAGGGAATTTACAAGCTTGGAAATAAAATATACTTAAGCTAAAATAATAATTCAACTGGTTAAATATAAACATTTTGAATAAACAGGGTAGAAGTGATACGTGTATATGTGTGTGCTTAACATCCCTGGATGACCAAATAAACATATAAACAGGTTCAAACCCTACTTTAAAGGTATGTAATGTCAACAGGCAGTGAAGTTAAATATCTACCACAGATTTACCACTTCACATTCCTCTAATTAGAGGAACAAACAAAAAAAATTGTTTAAAAAATGATTTTATTTATATCTTTCAAAATTGTTCTTCCAAGTGGCAAAGAAACACATGGTCACCTAATAATAGTAAACTAGTCTGTCTATTCCCCACTATTATGTTTATGCCTCACTTTATAGAAATCAACTAAAATGTTTTAATTGGAATGTCCCTATTCTCTTAAGTCCTTTTGAAAATCAATGGTCTGTTCTTATGTGTTATGCCATCCTATCAATCTTAAAACACTTTTTACTATTCTTTTCCTGGGGTCGGGTGATATATACAACTTTAATTGGCATGCAACATTATTATACTTAAGAACCATAAACCATATCTGATTTATACAAAATTTATGATGAGGGATACGTCTCTTTCTTAGCCTAATTTTTGCTATGTGGGCTAATTTTAATTGAGCATGTTGCTGGTTATATCTTTGATGGATACATATACTCTTGTCAAGTAAGGATTTATAAATATCTGTATCACTATAACTAATATTTCTAAAAAATTTAGGTTTATCTAATATTGGGTTTGTAATCGTCTCCATCTCGAAAACATTATTACCACCACTAAAGATGATATTCTTATAGGTTGCAGGATCAATATGTTCAGCAATAAATAAATTCATTTCATGAATCTTTACCTCTTCATACTTTTCAATAGTAGAAATAAATGCACGAGCATTTTCTTTATCTCTAGCTGTTTTGATAGATTTGTTAATAGAAAACCGAACATTTTCTTTACCATAAGCAATTTTTTGAAAACACTATCCTATAGAAACTTCATCAATACATTCTGCTATTTTCATATCAATATCTTGGAGTTTAGAAAAACAATCAGATTCTTGTTTACTGATCAAAGAATTTCTATCACATTTCTTTTCAAAAGTATTAGTAACTATAACATCCATCTCTTTAGTGTTTAGTAAAGTCAATTTTGAATCCACAGAGAATGAATTGTTAACATAATTTTCTGTTTTCATTGTAGATGCTACATCCCAATTAGAATTTATATTCCCAGAATGGAGTTCACTAATATTTGAAATTAGATTTTTCTCAATCTTTCCAGAATGACAATTCACCTCAATTTGCTTTTCAACTGTATCACCCAAATTAAGAGAATTTATTTCTATATTACTTCTATTTACTTCATTTGGAGAATCTACTTCAATGGTATTTTCACTATCATGCATCAAATAGTTCAAATTCATATGCATTTCATTAACATCAACTACCTTAGACAAACAAGTAGTTATTTCCATATAACCTTTACTTAAAGAATCATTAAAATTCATCTTGTTCTGAGAATCCATTTCAGTAATATTCACAACTGAATCCTTTTCATGATTATGAGTAATATAATTTAATTAAGCCTCATCACCATTTTTTTAGACAAGCAAGAATCAAATTCCATATCATTTCTGAATGAAGGATTATCTAATTTATAAAAATTACTAGTTTTCTCAGATATCAATTTACAATGTTGAATGTTAACAGTGTTTGAAGGAACCTTGTCATTTTCTATATCACAGGTGATAGTTTTCTGCAGACATTTCTTGCCAGCTTTAATATTATTTACACCAGTTGTCATTTCCATATCATTAATTATTGAAATATAAATATGTTGCCATTTTTATATCATCTATTATGGTATTTAACTTATTACACCTTCTTTTCTTAAAATTCTGAGCAGTAAAAGTAAAATAATCATTTGGCATGAGTTTTCTTTTTCCACAACTTATACATTGCTTTTCAGAAAATGTTTGTTTTGATAAACAATTATGTGTTTCTTCAAACATTATATTTTTATTTGAAGATTCTTTATTAGAACTTTCAAAAGATTTTGAAGCACACTCAGATAAAAAGATGCCCGGTTCAATTTTTATCCGTTAAAAGAGAATCACTTTTGTAAAAAGGTAGCTCTTCATTTCTGTTCTCTAATGCTTGAACTTTACAATTACTTTTATCAAACTGCTTATCAGTCAACACATTTTTACAACATTTATCTAACAAAACATTATTAAAATATGGAATATCATTAAAACTATCTTCAAACTTGTTTTCAACATGAAAAATAATTCTATCACTATCCATCTTTCCAGTAATTCTATTATTAATACAAAATTTAAGCTCACTCTCTTCATTAATTGATAAATCTTCATGCAAATCCATTGAAGAGTCTAAATACCTTATTGATTTATCATTGTTATAAGAATTCAAAACAAATGGCTGAATTTGGATTTCATCAGATACTGTGTTAGAACCAAATAAAATTTTTTCTTCTTGATAAATCTGACTAACTGTAACAAATTTATTGATGGAGGTATCAATCAAAGTTTCACAATTTGATTGATTATCTGGATTATAGAGTGGATCTATAAACATTTCAACATTTTTAGACTGATATTCCAATACAGAATCTTTTTGGATTTCTGTTGGAACATACAATTTAGATGATTCCATCCTGTTTGTTTTTTCTGCCTTCAAATGGCACTTGGGATCAAGCTTTTCATCAGACAAAAAGGAATCCTGAGTAGAAATATTTTTATCACATAAATTTATATCCCTAGGTAATGTTTCAACATTAGTAGCATTTCTATTAGTTTCTTTAACCATATTTTCCTGATAGTTCAAATCAGTTTCACATTTTTGTGTCATAAGAGAATCCAGACCTTTTATATTTAAATCATTCTTTTCAGAGTGTTTAAAATCCAGTTCTATTTTTGACTGAGTTTCTTGAAACATGCCCTTAATCTCATTTTTAGACATCTCATATTCATATTTAGCCTTATTATCTGGCTCATAAAGATTATCACTAATTTCTTTTTGGACTACTTGGAAATCTTCTAATTGTTCCTCATGCTTTATCACATTCTGTTGTGGATATTCTACTTTCATCTCTTTGACAGCAAGTGATCCTTTTACATGAGTTTTTTCCCTCCATTCTTCCATCTTCTGATGCCTTTCATCTTGTTCCTTAAATAGAGCCTGCATCATCATCTGGGATTCTTCAGCTTCTTTCTTCTGTTCTTCAGCTTGGTCCTTTAATATACCCTCCATCCTCTTCTGGGATTCTTCAGCTTCTTTCTTTCATTCTTCAGCTTTTTTCTTTTGTTCTTGAGTTTTTTTCTTCTGGAATTTTTCAGCTTCTTTCTTCTGTTCTTCACCATATTTCCGAATCATGTCCAATTGTATTTCTCCATGCTTCTTTAATAAACCTTTCATCATCATGAATAACTGATAATTATTATTGTTCATTTTGTTGAAAGCACTAATTCTGTAACTTTATTATTTGCTATGGGTTATTTGCCTATCCCCTTTCCTCAATCGCCCCTATACTATCATTTTCCCACCATATCTACTACTTCCTTCCTGCTCTGCCTAACTTATATGATGCCTAACCACTTTATTATTTATGCCTACTCTTCTCACTACTTGAACCTGCCTATATCATTTAAGCTATATATTATAAAATTATTAACTATTAATTCCATAACACAAAATATATTTAAAAATTACCGTGTCTTCACTTCTTTTGCCACTTTCCATCTGTTCTCTTTGCACCTGGAATTGACTAAAAAATCTTTATTAGTAAATTGATAATACAAAGTACAACAGAAAGCCAAAGCAAAGTATGATTTTCTCTCTTTTAAATATTTGCTTGCGTTTGAATCACACTCAATGTAAGTTACATTATCATGTGGAATCACCAGTTGGCAAAATTTATAATTGTATAAATACAAGGCGCCATGCCAACACGGCAATATTAATGATTTATTACATAATATTTAGGTTATTCATGCTCACAGAAAGGGATACCAAATTTCCCTTCACAATGATCAAATAATTCACAATTATTATACTAAATAAATATATATTTTTATTTTCAAAGCTATTTTGAAATCAACAAGATACATCCTTATATTTATCTCTTTGCAATAATCTGCCACAGCTATAAAATTTATTTCGCATAAATAAATTTTATGAATAAGAAAAATAGTGTTTAAGGTGATTTATGTTACAATCCAACAAAATAAAGCCAAGAAAATATTATGACAATATACTAGTTATACAACATGGATTGACATAATTTAAAATAAAAAAAATAGTATAGTTATTTACTACAAACTAACAACGCATGACTAACCTAAGTTTGAATATAGGAATTTAACTCAATTATCTATCATTTCCAAGGAGTGTGAGGCTATCATAAAATGTCAAAATTAATATTCTTCCCGGTAATTTGTATTTATCAATATCAATTTTCACTTTCACTTGCATAAGAATATGTAAACCTTTAAAGCATTTTGCCAACTACATCTGGCTGCTTGGTATTACATAAAGGATTTTCACCTGCTTTGAGGTTACTCTAAGAATCAATGTCATTGAAGCGTAATGTCCACTACATTGGACCGCTTGACATAGAATTCTATTTTGAAGACCTTCATCTGCTTTGAGGCTACTAACAATAGAAAACGAGCATTTAAAATATTCAAGATTACTCTAGGAATCAATGTCATTGAAGTGTAATGTCCACTGCATCGGACCGCTTGACATACAATTCTCAATTTGAAGGTCTTCACCTACTTTGAGGCTGCTAATAATAGGAAATGAACACTTTAAATATCTGCTAGCAAGAAATTCTTTTAAATCAAAAGTTTTTAACATAATATCGATATTGGATACTTCTAAATATCAAAACTGAGATATACACTACTTAATGTTGACAAAGAAAAATTATTTCTTTCATCTATTCTACCCCTTGCACCAATTTACTCTTACTACCTTTCTAACACTTTCTTTCTCCTTATTGTCACGAATGTGTATTAACAAATGTATAATATATATATACACTGAGAGTATAAGATACACATATAATTAATTTATATATATATATTAACTGTCTTATTACTTTTTAAATAATTATTTTGACTAATAGTACTGATTTACTCATATAGCTTATGGTATTTAACCAACAAAATTAATTAATGAGCCTACATTTAGATAATCTTGGAGACATTAAAATATAAGCCACCAAAAACATAAGCACTTTAAAAGGTGTAAGATTTAATTAATAGAGGTCTCAATGATTGAGCCAACAACAAGATAAGCAGTCTACAGGGTGTGAGATTTAATTAATCGAAGCCCCAAACGTTTGGGTCGCCAAGCCCAAGAAAGAAAAAAACAATCCTGTACCGGTCAGAATTGTATGTTCATTTAACAAGGTTTAGAATCTAAGCAAAAGTATTCTAAATCCATTCATGCCTGAGATACACAGGTCAGGAGCAATCATAGATTCTGCCCTATTTGCTCTTCTCTAAAACTACAACATTACAAACAACGCTTCTGATGATAACAGATGAAATTTTATTCATTCTGGTCCCAGAGACACAGCGGAGAAACATGAGGTCTATAGGATAATTAATGTAAATAAATAATACCAAATCTTGGCTCAATCAAATATCTTATGTGAAAGGGCAATCTATAAATTTAAATGAATTGCACACAGCTAGCATTGCAAAAGAAACATGAATTATAAAATAGTATCCATCCAGAATGAGTAAAGATAGAACAACCCAGAGATAAATGTTCATTTAAAATAATCAATTATAACTTCTAAATATTACTAACACTATTATAAATATTAAATGAAATTCAATGAGTGAGAGTGAGTAAGACACAATGCATGAGTAATTATTAAAACATAATAATTTAATAAATATAAACAATTTAATTTACATTAAAAAACATAGCACATATTTAATGCGGTTATTACTTTGCATATAGGCAACTGATTTAGTATGGTAATGAGCTATAAATAATAATAAATTAATGTTATCAATGCTATGATCATTACTTTGAGTAATGATAAAGGATGCTTATAAATTCATCTCCAAAGAGAGGTTTACTCTTGATATGGCAGTTAAATAATTTATCGTCATAAGCATATTTGGGCCGGTACAAATGAGGAATGGATTAGCCTAACAGCCTTACTGTGACAATCCTAAAATATTCGACTAATTATCAAATGATTGGTTTAGAAACATGCTTAGGAAGTTATGTGACGTTTTTCTTGGATTCTTGGTTCTCCACCAAAGGTATATTTAGAATCAGATGAATTATTGTAGAAGTGTTCGGTAAGAGTTATCTGCTCCTCATGTAGATTCCCCTTGTAACGTATAGTATATATAATCATAAAAAATATAGCTTTGTGTTAATTAATATGTGGCCAGATAAATTGTTAGATTAACTCTTGATGTAGTATTAGTGTCAAATTTTTATTGATGAATTACGACATTGTTCGAAATAAAATAATTGTATGATATTTTCTTAATGAATGGAGAGTTTATAGAAAAGATTGTTTTACATTATAGCGGCTTGAACGTGCACACACATGCGTAATATAAATAATATCGCATATATAAAGTATAGAATTATTGAAATTAAAATGAGAAATAAATGCTTTTGAAATATACTACATTCATTTAATAGAAGTTTAAAGTATTAAGATTAAAACGGGAAATAAATATTTTAAAATACGGTGTATTTATTTAAATAATATTACAAATCATCAGAATAAACATGATTTTGTGCTATAAATGAAAGGTATACGTAATTGAAAGTGATTATTAGTCAATTAGAGAAAGTTGCTTTGTTGAAAGCCAAATATAAGTAATTTGATTTATTTTATCAATCAACAGTAATATCCTCTCGAAAGTATCTATTTTTTTTTTTTTTTTTTTTGTGCTAATAATATAACATTTTACTTATTTATTGTCATATAGATGAAACATATAGGCAAAGCCTGCGTTCGAAGTCAGGATATTTAAACTTTGTTATTAATTTGCTTTGATAGTAGGGATA
This sequence comes from Epiperipatus broadwayi, assembly GCA_028023455.1. NCBI lineage: Eukaryota > Metazoa > Onychophora > Udeonychophora > Euonychophora > Peripatidae > Epiperipatus > Epiperipatus broadwayi. The sequence goes on along the minus strand of JAQFVV010000807.1, from coordinate 193,116 downwards.
ATCCCAAACTGATGCTAAAAATAAAAAAAAAATTATTTGATAATCTAAATATATGTAAAACAAATAGTCCATTTGTAAATATTGTGTTAAACCAACTTTATCTTATTTTATTATAATAAATGATTTGTTTAGCTATTTAAAATCTTAAAAACTGTGTCTTGAGTTATTCTTGTGTACATTCGTATTTCCATTTCCACATCTCCACATTTCATAAATCTATTATAAAACAGATATATTATTTTAGAGTTACAATATTAAATTTGCTAGTGTCTGACAATATTGTATTTCTTAATCCAAACATTATAAAGAGTATTTGCCACTTGATAAACGTATTAGAAAGGTTGTCAGGCCAGTATATTTGTGAGATGATGATATGAAATTAAAATACCCTATCTCTGTCATTATCTTATTATTGAAACACAGTAAAATATTTAGGCAATTTGTTTCATTATATTTTATCATACTTTATAATTATAACTTATGGGCCAATGTAGTTTATTTAATTCAACTATGTTTGTTAAATTCCCTGAGATCTTATTGTTTATTTCTTGATTGGCATTAAAGTAGATTTTTAGATTATAATATGCCAAGTCATAGAATCGTTAAGAGTATAATTATAGCAAGCTGATATATGTTATACTTGGATGAAGGAAGAAATTAAGTTTAAAGTATATTTTAATAGACTGTACTAAGTAAACATTATGATTCTTTATCATACAATTAATTAACAAAGGAATTTACATTATATTGAATATTTTATAATATTTCTTCTTTTATTCATTTATTATCATATATCTTATGAACTGCCTACAGCCTCCCACTGAGCTGAGCTAAACATAAACTTAAATATAGAGTCTCAGTAATAATTTTATATTATATCTTTTGTTATATTGTTCTATTCATTAATAGAACTGACGCCTGGGCATTTCGCTCATGTAATGTATATGAGCGGTGTTGGGAGTGTAGGCTATAATATATATATATATATATATATATATATATATATATATATATATATATATATAAAATAAATAAAATGTCCATTAATTAAAAACAAAATTGTAATTATAATTGAAATAATAAATTTAATGGTTTACAAACTATTACAAACAATCCTTAAATCCACAGAAGTACTTTCAGTTAATTTCTTAAACCTGCCTCAACTGCCATTAAATTCAAAAACAAAAGTGGAAGCAAACATCATGAATTCAAATACCACAAATCTCGTATTTTAATGTTAGCAGCTTGTCGATTTATTAAATGCATTTTATTCCTGTTTATAAAAATTGCCTCTTTAATTTTCTTTTACTATGGTTTCTCTCTTCATGAAGAATTTTCACATTTTCAAAATCAAATTTAAATGTATATTTACATGTTTTTTCGTGATCAAAAAAAACTGAAGGAGATATTAAATCACCATTATTTTTACTTTTTACATGCTTATATAATAATATAAACTTCTTCTTCTTCTTTTTTCTTTTCAAATGTATTATCAAGTTATTATAAAGTCAAAAAACTACGGAGAGACTTTCTTTTCAAAATTTTTTATTGATATACAATATATAACTTCACAAATAAATATAAATATCCGACGTTTCGTCCATTTTTTTAAAAATAATGATATGGACTTTATCAAGGTTCTATAAAACAGAGAAAAAATATATACAATAAATAAGAAAACAAGACAATAAAATAAAATAAAATAAATAAAAATAAAATAATAATAATAACAAAATAAAATACCTATAAACCAAAAAATGGAAAATTGTATATCACAACATTTCCTTATATAGTGAGAAATTTTTTATACCAAAAGGAAAAAATATCTATACAAAAACAGTCAATTTTTTTGCACAAATATATAAGCTATTTTAACATTTTATTTAAAACAGGATTTAAATGTTCTATATAAATACTCTCTTTGTTAAATCTTTCATAGTAATTACCAATACATTCCAAAGGTCGGATTTCATAGTCTTTATGTCCTGTTTCCAATTTATGACAAAAGATAGCAGATTTCTTATCAATTATATGCTGATATAGTCTGGTTTTTAATTTATTTTTGCTTGTTCCAATATAGAATACATTGTTTTTGCAGTTCAAACATTTAATTAAATACACTGAGTTCATAGCTTCAAGCATATTAAATTCTTTATGATTAATCAAAGATCTTAAAGTTCTCTTTTTTTTGTATACAGGTTTTATATTTATACAGTATTTTTTATTAATTTTATTTAACAATTCATTTAATTTCAAAAATACAAATTTAGATAACTTAAAACCAATATAAATATTATTATCTATAAAAATCTTATTTTTGTATTTACTGTTACCATTATGTTCTTTTACTGTTTCATTATTTATATTTTTATTCTTATAAACATTCATACAAATATTATTTTTAATTTTATTTAATGAGAGCATTTAAATTATGTTCAAATGAATATAGTTTGGATAGAGAATTAAATTATATAAAAAGAGAGTGTATAATAAATGAGTATCCATATAGAATTGTAAATTATTTGTTTTCTACAAAAAATTTAAATAAAATTAAAAATAATATTTGTATGAATGTTTATAAGAATAAAAATATAAATAATGAAACAGTAAAAGAACATAATGGTAACAGTAAATACAAAAATAAGATTTTTATAGATAATAATATTTATATTGGTTTTAAGTTATCTAAATTTGTATTTTTGAAATTAAATGAATTGTTAAATAAAATTAATAAAAAATACTGTATAAATATAAAACCTGTATACAAAAAAAAAGAGAACTTTAAGATCTTTGATTAATCATAAAGAATTTAATATGCTTGAAGCTATGAACTCAGTGTATTTAATTAAATGTTTGAACTGCAAAAACAATGTATTCTATATTGGAACAAGCAAAAATAAATTAAAAACCAGACTATATCAGCATATAATTGATAAGAAATCTGCTATCTTTTGTCATAAATTGGAAACAGGACATAAAGACTATGAAATCCGACCTTTGGAATGTATTGGTAATTACTATGAAAGATTTAACAAAGAGAGTATTTATATAGAACATTTAAATCCTGTTTTAAATAAAATGTTAAAATAGCTTATATATTTGTGCAAAAAAATTGACTGTTTTTGTATAGATATTTTTTCCTTTTGGTATAAAAAATTTCTCACTATATAAGGAAATGTTGTGATATACAATTTTCCATTTTTTGGTTTATAGGTATTTTATTTTGTTATTATTATTATTTTATTTTTATTTATTTATTTTATTTTATTTTATTGTCTTGTTTTCTTATTTATTGTATATATTTTTTCTCTGTTTTATAGAACCTTGATAAAGTCCATATCATTATTTTTAAAAAAATGGACGAAACGTCGGATATTTATATTTATTTGTGAAGTTATATATTGTATATCAATAAAAAATTTTGAAAAGAAAGTCTCTCCGTAGTTTTTTGACTTATATAATAATTCATGCTCCTTCAATCTCTTCTCAATACTGCACCTAGATTCACCTATATATGATAGCATACAATCACAAAAAAATTGATATATGCCATTACTTTCCTGCTTGACAGTTATGACATACTTAGAATTATTGATTGATTTATTAATATTGTTTGGAACATAGAGTGACACATTAAACACTTTCTTATATAAATCCTTAAAAAATTTCACTTGTGGATTTGAATTAAATGCAATAGATATCCATTGTTTACTATTAATCTTTATTTCCTTTAAATATAACTTTTTTTAAATTGACATAAAGTATTGTGTATTTGTTCCATTTTATAACCAACATCAAGCAATTCCTTGGCAAATATTTCAATATTTTTCAGTTTATCACTCTGGTAATGACATAATTTTTCATTCTGAAACAAAAAAGATCTAAAACTTGCCATCTTATGCATCATTGGTACTTTTGATTTACAATTATATACCCTCTTTTTTGCAGTGGCTTAATTATAAGTTTATAATTTAATATACTGTTATCTCTTGTAATCATTAAATATTTAATTATAATCATTAACATTTTTAATTATTTAGTTACTGTATTTACAAATATTCAGTTATATAATTATATATATATATTCCTTTGGAATATATTTTATTGCTGTATAAATTTAAAAAAATATATAGAAGGAAATTTTATTAATTTAAATGTGTGATTCGTGGATGTTTTAAAATATTAAGTTATTATTAATTTGAAGGCATTATATATTCTTTTATAAATAAAAATGATTTTATTAAATGCTAATACCAAAAGAAATTCAAGTGTGTAATTTAAAAATATTAATTGTAAAGAATTGACAATTATTTGTTTTAAATAATTTTAAAATAGACTGTAGATTTATTTACTGGTCTATTGGAAAGTAGCCAAGAATGATATCTTATTAAGAAAATTGTTTTGATCACAGGAACAAAAAGGTCAGCTGCCTAATTTAAAAAGAAAAACATTGGAATTTAAACTCTCAAAATGATCTTGCAAATAAGCAGTTTTTATCTCCAAAATTTAGGAATCAGAACTCAGATGAATCATCTACATCTTTAGATTTTCATCTATCATAAATAGGATTACTTTATAATCATCAAATTCTGCAAAATCATGCTTTTTCTACAATTTATTTAGGATTATCTTCTATATTTCAAATGAAGTGCCATAATGAAGGAATCATCTGCTATATTTTTAAATTTACAGAAACACACCCAAGTCTGTTTATGGTAAATGAGTTAAAGTTTTATCATAGTTTATAAGTCTTTATTAAATAATTTGTTTAGTTTATAATAAATTGTTTTTTATATAAGTAATTTTATGCTGATGTTAATTATTTATAATTAATCAATTGTTTAATATTGTATTGATTATTATGTGTGTAATTATCAAAGCCATATAGAAGAAATATTTTTAAAATGTTTTAAATATAATATTCAAAATAATATAGATATAATAAATGATAGCTTTTTATTTTATAGATGGAACATTTCAATACAGATTATGAAATATATAATCAGTGTTATTTAGTGTTATTTATAATTTTAAATAATTATTGTCTTAATGGTAATAAATGTTCATTTTTATATATATGAGATATGATTGATGTTGCATGTATTGACAACTGAGACATTGCTGGATATGTTTAGATCAATATTTACTTGTTAGTTCCAGTTATGGCTTCATTTTTATATTCACTTCGTTTTTGTAGTGAATATTATTTTTAAGCAGGGATAATGTTTCTATCATTATAAATAATATGGCTATAATGAATTAATATTTAAATATTTTATATATGAATTTTTAAAAGTAGTCGTTCTTTCTATGCTGTAATCTAGAATATTATAGTAGAAACTTAAGCTTATATATGAGGCATTTCACCCATTACTTAATTTTGTATAGATTTTAGTGTATAGTTATTGTGTTACTAGGTACTGAGAGTAAGGATAGCTTTGGTTATTGTGGCAATGACTCAGATTGTTGATAACAATACTTGTATTTATTGATTTTAATGTATTAACTTACCTATTAGTAACTGACAATTACATTATTGTTAGTTTATTATTTTTATAAATAAATTATTTTGATTTAAAATAAATTAATTTGTTTCTTTTATTATTTACTATTACTTGAGTTATATAATTTAGATATTAATATGCCAAGTTAATAGATGTCCAAATGTATCTCATGCTGGGTAAACTTATATTTTATTTCAAGATTTATTATTAATTAGTAGACTTTCACATTATAATTTATAATATCTCAACATTTTTGTGTAACTTTGCTAATAACTTTTTTGGTCTTTTTTATATTAATTATTGAAAAGAAATCTGGATTTATAATCTAATGTCATCTTGTAGTAAAGTCACATATATAATTGTTTAGCAGGTTTTGAGTTAATCTATGTGTTATTTTTGATTATTTTGCAATGTTTCAACAAAATAGCGTCTGCCATTGTCAAGGTTAACTTTTCAAAGAAAAGCTATTATATCTCAAATAGTAATGAGATAGAGACCACTTATTTTATCTCTCTGTTCTAATATAAACTTGAAATCAAACAATGGTGAAACAGAAGAAAATAAACATTTTGTTAATCTGCATATTCAGAATGCTCTACTACTTCTTTCACAAGCTTATTTTTTACCTCTCATTCAGACTCATTAGTATTTGAGTTCTAATAGTTTTTATTGTAACAATAACCTTGCCAATGTCAGATGTTATTACATTGAAACTTTGGTAAGTAATCAAAAATATTACACAGTTTAACCTAAAAAAACTACTTCATAAATATACAATCTTATTTATAGAACAATTAAGTCTGAATATGCATAGTGTAATACAAATTCACCTTGTTAGATACTTTATCTTTCTAATAAATTAACGTTAATATGAAAAAAAGGCATTATTTACAAATAGAGTCTGACTTGTGGTACAAGCATTCAGACTTATCTGTTCCTTAAATAAGTTTATATATTCATTAGAGCTATATAATTAATAGTTGCAATTTATTTACATCATTATTAAAATTTGATCTTCAAAAATCTAAATACAATCCTCCCTGCAATGGATTGAGCACAAAATCAGGCTTTGATTGGAATATTGAACCAGAAAAAAACAATGAAATATCTACCTTTATTTGAAAAGAAAGCATATCCACAACTCATTATATTATAAAATGATCATTAAACTTCCCCAAATCCCACATGCCTCTATCACATAAATTCTCAGGTTTAATAGCCTTGTTATATTACAATAACAAGTATGTCAATTGAAATCTGACATGATTGAGAATATAAAGAGTTATGTTGCAGATTTGATAAAATCTGGTTATAGTACAAGTGCTATACAAATATACAGAAAAATTTAAATAAATATTTTAATCAGAACTGAGACTATAAGGAATAACTAAAGTTGGATTGCATTTCCCATACATACCACCTATTGGAAATAAGATTGTAAAAATCTACAATGATAAATTTAAATTGGAATTAAGAATGTTCATCAATGTAATAAGACTAAACTTGGATATAAAATCCATATTTCCTCTGTTGTCTGATAGGTGAATGACTGTTTGTCTGATATCATTAGTCAAATTTATAACTACTATAAATAATGAGCATTGTCAATTGCTCAACAAGCTTTGTGATAAATGCTTAGCCAGAGAAAACATTTAAAACATCTCTGTCAGAAACACCCACAAACCTCAGACCATGGCTTCATGCATTGGAACTCCTCAGAGAGGTGCTAGGATAGTTTCAGACAGATCCAAAAATACCAACCCAAAGCCAGCATTTATCTAAAAGTTATCTATTGAGTGGAAAATACTAAATTTTCAGATCTACATGTCTTCAAACCCAGCTGTCCAACTGAAATAGCTATATGGGGCTAAGAAATCTTCAGCCATACCATATATTAGTAGTCTTAGCAATATAATATCACATAATACTTAAGGCAGAGACTATAAATAGTAAAAATAAGAGTCATAGATCACATGATCCAATTCTCTTAAGCTTGTAAGATATAAATAATGAGCAGTGCCAATTGCTCAAGACATGTAGGTGTCTGAAATTTTCAGATTTTCCACTCAATAGATAACTTTTAGAAAAATACTGGCTTTGGATTGGTATTTTTAGATCTAGTGTCTGAAACTACTCTAGCACCTCTCTGAGGAGTGCCAGAACATGAAACCATGGTAAGAGGTTTGGAGGAGTCCTAACAGAGATATTTTAAATGCTTTCTCTGGCTAAGCATTTATCACAAGGCTTGTTGAGCAATTGGCAATTTTCATTATTTGTATCTTACAAGCCTAAGAAAATTGGGTCATGTGATCTATGACTTTTATTTTGACTATTTATAGTCCTGCCTTAAGTCTTATGTGATGTTATATTGCTAAGACTACTAATGTATGGTATGGCTGAAGATCTCTCAGCCCCATGTAGCTATTTGAGTTGGATAGCTGTGTTTGAAGACATATAGGTGTCTGAAATTTTCAGATTTTCTACTCAATAGATAACTTTTAGATAAATGCTGGCTTTGGGTTGGTATTTTTAGATCTAGTGTCTGAAGCAATCCTAGTGCATATCTGAGGAATGCCAAAGCACAAAACCATGGTCAGAGGTTTGGGAAGTCCTAACAGAGATATTTTAAATGCTTTCTCTCACTAAGCATTTATCACAAATTTTGTTGAGCAATTGGCAATGCTCATTATTTATATCTTACAAGTTTAAGAGAATTGGGTCATGTGATCTATGACTCTTATTTTGACTACTCATAACTACTATGTTTATGCAAAAGATGTAATTTCACCAATAAGTAAAAAACATGGGGAAAATTTAGTATGAGTACTTTAACTATGGAAATATAGAATATATTCTATGGCAAAGATTCCCATCCAACTGCAGAAACAGCCCAAATACTGATTTGTAATTCAATGTTAAGGTAATCCATGTTTTCATGGTATGTTAATCCTAATATAGTTCAGATGAATGATATGCTTAGCAATGTTTAATTATATATATATATATATATATATATATATATTATGATGGAAGAAATACGTCAAGAATTCAGGCAAAGTCATCAAGAATTCATTGCAGGAATAAGAGAAATAAGATGTGAAATTAAAGGAATGAGGAGGGAAATAATAGAGAAAGTAGAGGAGAACCAAGAAGGCAGAGAGTTAGATTTAGTTAAAGAAAGTCAGGAAATTGAGGTGATAAAAGACATAGAAATTGAATTAGAATCAGATAGCATTGTGATAAATAAAGTTCCACAAATTAATTGAGTTGAGACCATCAATTCACAAAGTTATTGAGAGAGTGCAGTTTGGAAATTAATTGAGTCAGTTAAGAAACAAAATGCAGTGCTGAGAATATTTTGGAATGCACGTTCACCTCCAGCCCAGATGTCCGAGAAAACAGCAGATCTGCCCATGAAATAATGTCAGCTTAACATCTTAGAAAATCTCCGTCAGTATCTATTTGTCTCCGATAGCAATAATCGTGAAAATCAGGAAACTCAGCAAGGAAACGTCCCAGCTGGCTGGTAAGCATTTATAATGGAAATATCCTCACCGAAAGCAGCCTCCAAAGAACAAAATTCTACGTCAACATTCAAAAAAGCCTAGGTAAAAACATTTGCTTATTTTGTTCTATACTGTAATAGCCATTGCATTGCATTAATTCGTACGAATCTTTCAAGAGTCTAATCATATGAACTCTATATCATACATAAATGAACTATTGATGTGTGTGATTAAATTTCAAATGCCATGTAGTCCTTTATTATCATAATTATGTGTGTGCATTAGTTAATATGTGCGTGGTCATTATATCAATATTTATTAGTTAAATTAGAGTGTTTTGTTATTAAATCTATAGGAATGTTTAAACTATTTAGAAATGTTAATTTAAAATATGTGTGTGTTTTATTAGAATTATAAAATGTTTAAATTTAGTAAATAAATGTTAGTTAATAAATTATCTTTAAAATTAAACTATATTTGTCGGTCAATTCTTTTTATCAATTCTTTTTAACAAATTCTTTTATTAATTCTTTTAATCACTAATTAAGTATAATCTATTAGTGATTACAAACAACTGAGCTAGTCGTGGATTTAGGCGTTGAGTTAGTGGCCATTGCTTAAAGTGCGTTATTTATTCATCCTTGAATAGATAGCTGGCGCCCGTGTTTATACACAAACAAAAAAAAAGTGCTTTGAACTTGGTGTTGAACTCAACAGTCGAGAAGAAGTTATGTCCTGGAATTGTAACGTTAGTTATATACTTTATAGCTATCGTTTGGGCATACATACTCTCCGAGTATGTTCTTCTCTGCCTAAGAGGCCGGTGTTTCGAATACTCATATTCGAACACGGTTCAATATATATATATAATGTTAAAGCAACCAACTAAAAAATATTACAAATATATTTAATAAAAATATTGTAGTCTGACATTTATATATATTGTAACAGATATAAAATTAGAAGCAATTATTTGGGGAAGTCATTTGAACAATAAAACATACTGGCCATTGTCATCAAATAAAATAATATTAAATATAGCATCTGAATAAAATTACCCACTGTAAGATTCCTGGAGTGCATTATGCTTATCTCCGATACTAGGTTCTTTTAACAAAGAATCCTTCCTATTCTTCTTTCCAACTATATAAGACCATTCATGGTCATATGCACACCCTGGTGGTATTCATGACAACTTATAAAACATATTATATAAAGCTAATAAGTTGGAAAAGGGATGGGATCACTTCTATTCAGTTTAGCTAAGTCCATGTGTTTTTCCACGAGCACCACTAGATTGTTTTAAATCTAGATAAATATCTGTTTAGAGTGTACTGAGTTCAAACTCATTCCAGTACATTTTTATCACACATGACTTGGATGACTAATAAAAAAAATGACACTCTTATATTTTATCTATATCAATAAAATTACAAGATCCCAATATTACCAAAATTTATATTATAGATCAAAACTCTTATAGACATTGCTAGCTCATTTTACGTATATTGATGAACAGACAAGTATAATCCTATTAATGGCTTCTAAACAAGCATCGTGATGGCCATTTAACTAGATTATTTATCACAATATAAAGGTAATAATGATGACGATAATAATGATGATGGTAATAATATCATAATAATAATAATGATAATAATAGTAATGATGATACCAGCCATAGCTTTATAATGAACTCACAACAATAAATTTATCTTTATAAACTCATAAGCACTTTTTAAAATCATCCCATGTCAAACTGGGATTTAATTATTACATTCACTAGCATTTATATAAGTTTATGTTTATTTACTAAAATATTTTTATAGTTAAAACTAGGATTTAATAATACTAGTGATGATGACTGATCATCCCGGATCTCTATGCATGATATTCAACTTTCTACAAATCCTTATTTACTAAATATATTAATTATGTTAAACATTAGATTTAATGGCTATAATTTATTAATGATGATGGCGATCATAACTCATGTGTAGTATTATTTGAAACAGTGTTTTAATCAATAATATATCCATCTTTAATGAGGATGATCAAAACTCCTGGACACAACATAATTTTAGCTTTCTATTGTTGAACTATAATTATTAAAATTTGGTTATTGTCAAGCATAATCCCTAAATACTTAAAGGTAAATCAACATTCTAGTTTACTTAACATTTTGCGAGCACTTAATATTTGCAAGTGATTGCTCAATATTTACGAATGATGATTCTTAATATCTGCAAGTGATGATGATCATTTAAAATAATAAAATCAAGACAAAAAAATACAACATTTTTTTAAATAAGAACTTGGAAACCAATTAAGATATATAATTATATTTATTAATATTATTCCTCTTTCCTTCTTTAAAATCAAATTTACTAATTAGATAAATGGCTTATTATTACATTAATTCAATACAGAACTAATACAAAAATTTATATAAGCACAACCAAATAACTTTAATATACAAGTTTGTCATTTTGGATATTTTAAAATAAGCTGGCTTAAAATGACAGTTAAAAAAATATATTTCATGGAATGCTTACTTAAGACTTTCCTAACTTATTATATCATAAAAATAAATTTCATATGTAACTTGTATTTTATTTCACTTCCATTCATATGTAAGCCTTGCTTTATAATTTCTCATATTTAAACCAATTATGTATAACCTATTCTTTTGACGTGTTTGTATAAGCAGTTACACATTCACACATTCGGTAATGTTAACAGATATGTTTAAAATGTATACCCCTATATTAGAGATTAATATATAAATTACATATATAAAAAAATATTCTTGCAACCTTTTAGCAAAATAAAATAAAATACATTATATCAATTTTAATATGCAACAAGATAAAAAAAACATTATAAATGCATATATTTATAGATTGCTCATTATCATAACAAATGAAGAACAATAAAAAAAAACATTTCAATATTACAATATATAATATAAAAAAAGTAATAAAAAAATAATGAACATTTAAGTTTAAAGATTTAAACTGTATTTGTGTTATGTTATGTGATATTGAGAATAACTATAGATAAACAAGCCCTTAATGTTTCTATATCAAAAGAAAAAATAATGCTTTGAACAATAAATTAAGGTTTACTTTTAATAAGCAATAATAAAAGATCTATTAAGGAAAGTTCATAGTTACCCGATTACTTTCACTTCCTATAAATGTCCTGAGTTTGAATTTTCAGACTGCTGGTCTTTGCTCCATTTAAAAAAAAAAGAAAGTTCTTGCAGATACTTTCAAGATAAACAAAAATTAATTGACTTGCTTATTTCTTCAATTTTAAAATTATTTATTGTTGATACTTTTGATAATGCTGAATTCGTTGACTGGCTTCCTTCTACCATTTCAAAAAGAGTTATTTCAAATACTTTTAGATAAGTACGAACTGGTGGATTTGCTTGTCTCTCCCATTTAAAAAAATCATTTTAGACACTTTAGATGACTATGAAGAAAATTTTAACAAAAATTTGGTTGATAGCTTAATCAAACCTAGCTATAAGGCCTTTATACATTTTTTTTCCTCTTCCTTTCCTTTCTCCCTCCATCCAAAGGTAATGAGCCTAGAATTGACCAGGAGCCAGAAAAGAAGCATTTCAAATAGCTTGTGTGGTTGGCTTTAAACTCGATCATTTTGTGGTTATTATTTGACTGGTATATGAGTCCATAGACAGAGCAGTGATTTTAACCCATGATGGGGATCTCAGGAAGCAAAAGAATGGTTTTAGCAATGCAAATTCATTATATTATACACAGCAAAATATATTAATATCATTTTATAGAACTGTTAATAACTTCTTCCAATAAATTCAATTTTGTTCCATTTTTTTTCTTTGTCTTAATCTTGCTGGGAATTACTTATACATATGCACATCTTCATCTATACTGACTTTAAACCAAGTCATTTTTTTCTTCTTCAACTTTTAAAGAGTAAAAAGAAAATCGCTCACTCTCTTTTGAAAAAAAATAATCAGAGCTTACATCTCTTCTCTCCTCATATTAAAAAAAACTGACTGATTGATCACTAAATATTGTTTCATTCATTTATATTGCGAATTTTAATCAAAGAAAAGAACAACCTGGATACCTTATCTTGAAATCAAGATAAAAAAATCAGAGTTTGACAAGCTGTTCTATCGCGATTCTACAAGAAAATTATTAATCACCTTTTATTACATCAAAGCACCTCTTTTCCAAAAATAATCTTAGATACAGATAACAAACAATAAAGCTGGCAATCCATAGTCATTAGAAATAGGTGTAAAAGCATTTCATTTGTGTTTATACAGACGTTTTCATTCTTTCACACTTTTGCATGTACACATTTCTTTTTATCTCCTAATCTACTAATCTTGATCGCTTTATTTTACACTTTCTTTCTAATCTGCCTTATTTTAACAAAATGAAAGTTAAATAATTTAACACATTATTTAATAAGAAAATATAATAAATCAATATTAAACATTATTACCTTCTCTCTCTACAACTGCTTATTCATTAACCATTTATATAGACTATATAATAATAAATACACACATAAATCTATATATATATATATAATTTTTTTAAAATTAAATAATATATCTGTGTGTTTGAAATGAGTCATATACATACAATATATAAATATATATATATATAATGTTAAAGCAACCAACTAAAAAATATTACAAATATATTTAATAAAAATATCACAGAAACAACCATTGTTGTAGTCTGACATTAATAAATGGTATCTATTAATAAAGCTAAAAACACTATTGTGATTAGTCATAATACTATCAAATATATATTTTTGTTATTCAGAGGGTGCTTCAAAAAATATACATTTGAAGCCAAAATTCTAGCAAATGTAACAAATATATTTAAAATGTAAATTTTAATATAGCTTTATTAAAATTTGGAAATAACATTAAAATGTTTTCCTTAATTCACATTAATTCTTAAAACATTGTTAAAAAACCAGTTAAAAAACACAGACCTTTACAAGGCTGGATACATTTGGTTAATAACATAAAGGATAACATATATAAATTGGATTACATTATGTATGCTGTAATATGCAAACAAATGGACTGTCCTAATACCTTCTATAGAAAAGAAAAAGATAACCTGAAAACAAAATTAACACAATATATCTTGGTATGCAAAAATTGCAAGACCAACTTGATTAATAAATCTATATTTTACAACCATGAAAAAAAATATGGCCACACTTTTGATATTAGCATTATTAAAATAATATGCAAGGCTAGAAAGGATAGAAAATGTAAGATTAAAGAGGCATAATTCATCACATAAAATGAATATTTAATGAACCAAAGTTGTAATAGTATTCAAATGAACAAAAAATATCTCTTACATTCTCAACAAAACAACTTTAATTAAGAGCACATGCCAAGTTGAAAATACATTTAATTAATTTTAACTTATATACTTAATCTCTTTTGTTATTTTTATATTATTATTAATAATGACAAAGAATCAAAATATTATATACAAATATATTGTCTATATTGAACTTAATGTAATTGGAAGGTATTTGAACTCAGATTTTTGAGCTCCTTATAACCATCCATTTTATCATATGCAACTGAAAGACACAACCAAGTACATGTGAAATAGGTAAATAATATCTAATATTATACATATTTTGTGCTGAACCAGCATTCATTATTGGGGCCAAATCATCATCTTCCATACACATAAATAATCAATGCACAGTTTATATTAAGATAAAAAATCTTCAAACAGTAATGAACAGGCCTCAATAATTCTTCACTCTCCAACCCTTCAATTTATTCATATCATTGAAAATATGATGATGGAATGCTCAAAACTCTTGCTGATCTCAATGTATTGTTATACCCATGACTTTAGGTCACTCTGACCCTCACATACAGGTTCTTAAAAAGTCAATTTAAATATACAGAAAAAGGATGGGCTAAATACAAACTGAATTTATAATATTGGAATAAAAGTATATTGTCTATACTGCATTTAGTAAAATTAGAAGGGATTTGAACTCAGACTTTTGAGATCCCTACAGCTATTCATCCATCCTATAGTTATTCATTCATCCTATACAACTGAAACACATGACCACACATGAAAAAGATAAATGATCTTCAATATATAATTTCATGCTGAACCAGCACTCATCAATTCGTTCAGATCATTTAGCTTTTCCAAATACATGAAGTCATGTGTATCAGCTGTATAGAATGGAGTGGATACCTGTAGGAAACTTGAAAAGCTGAGTTCAAATCTCTTCTAACTATATTAAGTTCAGTGTAGACAACGTACTTGTAATTAAATATTACATATTCAGCCTGCATTCTCCCCCATCCCTCTACTGTGTATTTAAATGGACATATTAAGTTCCTATACATGAGGAGTAAAGTGACATAAAGTCAATGTAGAAATGACAATAACATTGGTGTCAACAAGGTATTTGAGCAATCTATTCTCAGATTTTCAATGATATGGATGACTGAACTGTTACAGGGTGGAGAAGATTGAAACCTGTCCATTAAAGTTTGAAGATGTGCTATATTAATGTAAAGAGAGCAGATTATATATATATATATATATATATATATATATATATATATATATATATATATATATATATATATATATATATATATATATATATATATATATATATATATATATATATGAGAAATGATATTCTGGACCAACTGATGAGTGCTGTTTCACCTCTAAATATGTATATCAGATATCAGTTATATTATGTGGTCATGTGTTTCAGTTGTATAGGGTAGAATAAATAGCTATAGGGAGCTTGAAAGTCTGAGTTCAAATCCTTTATAATTACATTAAGTTCAGAATAAAAAATCTTGTATTACAAATTCATCCTGTATTCTGTTCATAGTGGATATATTAAGGATCTATACATGAGGGTTAGAATGACTTAAAATCAACATGGGCATGACAATAACATTGAGATCAGAATTTTTATAATCAGATTATCAATGATATGGATGGCTAAAAATTTGGAGAATGAAGAAGATTGAAATATGTCCATTAAATTTTGAAGATTTGCTATCTTAATATAAACTGAGTCCTGATTATATATGTGTATGGCACATCAATGATTATCTAGACCAACTGATGAATGTTGGTTTAGCACAAAATACATATATTGCAGATCATTTATCTATTTAAACATGTATGTGGTTGCGAGTAACAATTGTATAGGATGGAGTGGATTTATGTAGGGATCTCAAAAGTCTCAGTTCAAATCTCTCTCTTTCTCTCTCTCTCTCTCTATATATATATATATATATATATATATATATATATATATATATATATGGCTGCAGAAAGGAGTTTGCTATTAACTGAAAGGAGATCCTTTGATATATATGGCTGCAGAAAGGAGTTTGCTATTAACTGAAAGGAGATCCTTTGATTCCCCTTGGAGGCCTTAAAGGAACCGAGCAGGGCAAATTCCTAATGTCCACTCCATACGTTCTTGTCGTTGCAACTGTTATTACTATGTGATTATTCATATAGTATACAAACATGGATGGGCTGCTCACCAACACACATTAGCCAGTGTGGTGAGTTTATTGGCTTTTTATCTCTGAGTTTAAGATCAAGAAACACCATGGTCTTTCTTCTCAGTGCCTGATAAGGCAGAAGGAATGTTTGTGTAAATGATAAATATTTTTCCAATACAAATATACAATTATGACAGACAAAAATAAAGCATGGCCCTTATTCCCAGAAAGCTGTAAAGTCACCAACAAAGGCAGAGGTTGGTGGCCGAAGGTGGAGGGTGCTAAGAATCCCCTGAATGCAGACCCAGGCTGCCATTTGATGATGACTTTTTATTTAGGTACTTACAACTGCAGATTACTTTCAAGTGAAGGAAAATTGCAAGATTTAGAAGAAGAACTCTCTTATATTAAATGGACATTATTGGACTTTGTGAAAGTTAGAAGAAAAGGTGAAGAGATAATTGATTTAAAAAGTGGACATATACTCTATTATAAAGGCACAAATATTGGAAATACAAGTGGAGTAGGATTCATTATAAATAAAAAGTGGAAGAACAATATTGTGGAGAGGTTAGTTATACAACTTAATAGCAGATATCAAATGCAGAAAATTCAGGTTTATGCCCCAACAAGTTCTCATAGAGATGAGGTAGTAGAAGATTTTTATATGGATGTACAAAAAGCTTTTGATCAGAGTAAACATTTTAAAATCATTATGGGAGACTTTAATGCTAGAATTGGTAAACAAATGAAAGATGAAAGTGCTGTAGGTAATTTTGGTTATGGTAATAGAAATTAGAGGACATAGACTTGTGGAGTTTGCAGAAAAAGAAAAACTTTATATTATGAATTCTTTTTTTGAGAAAAATGTTAAAAGGAAATGGACATGGAAGCATCCAAATGAAGGTAAAGCAGAATTGGATTATATTTTGACTAATAGGAAATACATATTTCAAGATTGTAATGTTCTTAATAAAATTTAACACAGGAAGTGATCATCGATTAATAAGGTGTAAGATACGTGTTAATGTGAAACTAGAGAGACAAAAATTATTAAAAAAAAAATAATATTTACAGTTGATATTCCTAATCTTAAACATTCTAATGAATTTAAATTAGAACTTAGAAATAGCATGATTCAGATTTGAATGAAATTAATATGAAAATAACTGATACACTTTTAAAAACTGCAACAAAGATAGCTGGTAGAAAAAAGCAGCAATTGACCAATAAAATTTCTACTGAGACTAGAGAATTTATGAAGAAAAGAAGGAATATGAAGATATACAAAAATGATGCATTAAAAAGAACTGAATATCTCAAATTTTGTAAAATGATGCGGAAAAGAGTTGAAATGAATAAGAAAGTATAATTGTGACTTAGCAAGGAAAGCTGTAGAAGAAAATAAAAGTCTTAAGAATGTAAAACAACATTTTGGTATTGGTATGAAATTTATGTCTGCAATAAGAAAAAAAAGATGGAATTGTTACTAAAAAGAGAGATGACATCATGAAATTGGTAGAAGATTTTTATCAAGAATTATATAGTAATAAAGAACAAGTACCTCCTATATCTATTACATCTTCCAAATTGCCAGAATTTTAAATGAAGAAGTGAGATATGCAATTAAATGTATGAAGAAGGGAAAGGCTCCAGGTAATGATGGAATTATAATTGATATATTAAAAGAAGCAGGTGAAGAAATAGAAAAAATTTTAGCAAAGTTATATACCAAATGTCTAAATGATAAAGATGTACCGGATGATTGGAAGAATGCAGTAATAATATTAATATTTAAAAAAGATGATAAAGAAGATATTAGAAATTACAGACCTATCAGCCTTTTATCAGTTTTATATAAAAATTTTACCAAGATAATTACAACTCGTCTACAGAGAATATTGGATTTCCATCAACCAAGAGAACAAGCTGGATTTAAAAGTGGTTTTAGTACAGTAGATCATATCCAGGTGTTGACAGACATTATAGAAAGGTCAAATGAATATGAGTTGTCATTATGTTTTGGATTTGTAGATTATGAAAAGGCATTTTCTTCAGTGATTAAAGCATTGGATCATCAAGGTATAGATCCAGGATATTGTCATATTTTAAAGAATATTTATAAAAATGCAACAGCAACAATTAGATTACATAATGATACTGGAAAAGTCAACATTTAGAAAGGTGTAAGACAAGGTGACTCCACATCTCCAAAACTTTTTACAGCAGTGCTGCAAGATGTATTTTGTGGATTAAAATGGGAAACTAAAGGAGTGAAAGTAAATGGAGATTATTTAAGTCATTTTTTGATTTCACAGATGATGTAGTTGTTTTTGCAAATAATGCTTCAGAGCTGCAGGATATGTTGCATGAATTATCAGATGAAAGTAGGATAGTAGGACTAAAAATAAATGTTAAAAAGACTAAAGTAATGTTTAATCGATTTGCTCAAAATATGAAAATAAAGATTGATTATGATGAATTAGAAGAAGTTAACAGTTACAAATACCGTGGTCAGATTATTAATACAGATGGAAACATAATGGAAGAAATTAATCATAGAATTAAACTTGGTTGGAGTGCTTTTGGTAGAAATAACTTGATACTAAAAGGAAATATGCCTATGTGTTTGAAAAGGAAGGTTTTTAACAAATGTATTTTATCAGTTCTTACTTATGATCTGAGACTTGGACACTTAATAGAAGAGCAATACAGAGACTTCAGACCAATCAAAGAAGTATGGAGAGATGTATGTTGGGAGTAACAAGAAGAGATCGAAAATGCAATGTATGGGTAAGAGAACAAATGGGTGTTACTGACCTCATTGAAAAAATTAAAAGACTGAAGTGGAGTTGGGCTGGACATATTGCTAGAAGAAATGATAATAGATGGACAATTGAAATTTTAAACTGGATTCCAAAAGATTGTAAAAGACCCAGAGAGAAACCATATGTGAGATGGATGGATGAAATAAGAAAGTGTGTAGGGGTGATGTGGAGAAGAGAAGCTGAAGATCAGAGAAGATTGATTAAACTTGGAGAGACCTTCATCCTGCAGTGGATTGATAATGGTTGATAATGATGATGATGATGATGATATATATATAATCCCAGAGCATAACGCTATACTGAAATAAATATACAGATATTAAGCAATTAAATCACCTCACTTAGTTAAGAAATCCAGTATTGCCCTCTGTGAACTAATATATAAATACATTAGAGTTCGTATTCCAAAATAGCCAAATCAAAATGATACCACTTTGACCTGTCTGCTATATCATGTTATATAGTGAAATACGAACCATCTCAAACAAAGAACTTGAAATTTTAGTATAATATTTATATTTATATAGTGGTAACTCAATATTTAAAAGTAAATATTAGCAGTTTTATTTTGTCCCAAAACTAATAATCTTTATTACATATTCCAATAGAAATATATCTCTTGTCCTTTACTTTATTTTGCGTGAAGAATTTAGGATTATTAATTAAAGAGTCATGCCAATAATGTCATAGTATATAGCGAATATTTTAGAATCTTCTATATGAAAGCAGAAACCAGATAAGGATAAATAAATAATTCATTATTTTTTGCTGTAATCTCATGCTTCTGTTTTAATATTAAGTCGGTTTACTAATTCTGTAAAAGGAAAATAAATGTGATTATTTTTTCTCAGAAAACTTACAATTTAGAAAGCAGTCATATTTTATTAATGAAAAAGAGAAGGTAAAAAAAAGAGATTTGATAAATTTAATAATTTCAAAAGTGATTTTTTTAAAAAAATAAAATTAAAAATAAATAATTTAGATATATTTAAAGAAGTTCAATGTAGTAATCAAATTGTTTATGACAATTTAATTTCAAAAGTTTATCTTACAAAATGAACAATTTAAATCTAATTTCTTTTTTACAAAATGAGCAAATTAAATCAATTTTTTTAACAGATTACGTACTCTTTAAAAACTATTTATAATTCAATTATGAAAAAGTGCAATGATTTTAAAAGTTTGTTTTGGAATTACGACAGTATTTTCATATTTTTTTTAACAAAAATAAAACAAAAGCTAAAATAATACAAAATTTATTTTAATAAGTTTTATTAATTAAAGAATATTTTTATAATGACTAAAATTAAAAAGTTCTAAAAATTACAAATCAAAAATTAATTAAACAATTTTTTTTTTTTCGGAAACAATGCATAAAAAGTAAAACAAACTAAAAATTTAATAACCTTAAAGAAATATTATTTATAGCATAAAGTTGAGATAACAAATTAGTTAACTTTTGTTTTATAGAATATCAAATTTTATTTCTAATGTTTATTGGTTAACCTATTAAATATATTTCATAAATATTTATTTATCATAAGTTTTTATCTTATTTGATTTTTAAAAAAAACAGAAAGCTTTATTACTATCAAAATATTGTAAAAGAATCCAAGATTCCAACCCGAAAATATATTCATTATAGGTTTTATTACAGTACTAATAAATTATTAAATTATTCCTGACACCATGTTTAATTTTGATAGAGTAATCACTATCAAGCATATTGCTAAGTTCAACTTAATCCTGTAAATATCACTGGTTAATTATCTCATTTGCAACTGTTTATAAATATAGTGGAAATTGACACAACTTAATTACTCAAAGTTTTTTATTTTAAATATGAAATTTACTCAAACATTTTATATGCTTTTATAAGTCTCTCTCTATAGTTGATATGGGAAAGAATAAAAACTGATATTCATCCCATAGATAAATGAATTTGGTCAATTATATATATATATATCACCTACTGAAGACATTTTAAATTGTTTTAATAATTTCTAATGTATCAAATGTAAATAATAAAAAAATCTAATCATATATATATATATATATATATATATATATATATATATATATTTAGATTTTTTTATTACACACAATTGAAAATCTTCATGATACAACAGTGACTCATCTACTTACTATATCTATAAATTGGATTTAAATCTAAGCTGAATAAACTTATTTCATATGATTAAATATTTTTATTTTGGCAGCAAAATCATCAGCATCCTAGATTACTACTCAATAACAGAAAACACAACTGAAGCTATTATACATTATCTCCACACTCTTCATAGCCTCACTTTTAATTGCTCATATGATGATGAGCAAAAGCTTATTAAGTACTTCAACTTAAAGGTTATCAGAGAGAATGCTGCACTCAATTATTGCATGATGATCAAACTCTTGAACATTTGAGGTTACCTCCAACCACTCTCAAAATCGTTTAAATCACACAAACTTGTAGGGCTATCTGCTTTCTTATTTCGTAATCATCATCTATGCAAATTACAGTCAGATAAGAAAAACAACATCACCAGCTACATCAGAGATTTAATAAGTGTGGGTTTTAATTACAGAACAATAGCAAACAGTATTGAAGGCTTTCATAAAAGACTTCAGCAAAATAAAAAAGAAGACAGACAACTTCTGGTTGTACCATATATACCTGCATTAGCAAAATGCTTCAGTAAAACTTTATATAAAGAATTCAAACTAGGATTCAGAACCCCTCCAAACACCAATAGGCTCATTAATAATAGTAAAGATAAAATAAATATTGAAGCAATGTCCTCAGGTAGTATATAGAATTGTGTGCCCTCAGATGGGGTGTGGTGCTGTTTATTATGTTGAGACTCGTGCCAAAATTGGCAATAGATTAGCTCAACACAAATACTCTTATGCACAAGCAATAACCAAAAAAAAAAAAACCAGTTCCATTTTTGATGACCATCAGCAAGAGCTCAACCACAGAATTAAACCCTCCAAGGCTGATATATTATGCACATAGAGGAATGACATCAAGAGAAAAATCAAGGAAACTTGTTTTATTACCAGTGACATTAACTCAATAAATAGAAAAGATACTTATTTTGCCATTTCCAAAAAAATGGATAATATAAAAATAGTTTTGCATAAATTTGCATATAATGACATTGATAATCTAAAGGGGCTATGTTTATGAAGGAACAAAACTCTGAAAGCACTAAGTCTATATAAATAGTTATATAGAAAACGTTTCACTGCAACACAGCGTATTATTAATAATGGATAGTAAATGAATATCTTGTTGGAAGATGAAAAGTATTCACATTTCACTGTCAAACAATTAAAAAGCTGTAAAAATAATGAATTTTTCTTTAGGAGAAAGTATTGGAGTTCTGCAGTAGAATAGTTTTAGACTGTGTTACAATCACTCTTCAGGGTCACTTACATGTGGAAAAAAAGATCTCCAATATATGTATTTCAAGCTGAAACAGCACTCATCAGTTAGTCCAGATCACAATATCCCCCATATATATATATTTCATACGATGGAATTAACATCCATTATGTTGTCTTTTGGTTTGAACAATAAGTGTATACTAAGTTAATATAAATCGCGTGACTTTTTAATTTATTCTAACATCTTGAAGAGATTCATTTGAACGAAAATCGATTTGATGCAAAATAAATTTATTATTATTTATTAATTCAAATAGAGTTGTCTATAATATTTATTTATATTTTATGTTAATATATATATATATATATATATATATATATATATATATATATATATATATGCATGCTCAGTTTATATTAAAATAGCAAATCTTCAAACTTTAAATGGACAGGCTTCAATCTTCACTCTTCAGCCATCCATATAATTGAAAATCTGATGTTTGAACACTCAAGGCTTTAATGATACCAATATTATTGTTATACCATTATATCCATGTCGTATGCAATGGAGTATATAGCTGTACAGAGCATTAAAGTCTAAGTTAATGTCCCTTACAATTACATTAAATTTAGTATAGACAATATACTTATATTTGGATATCCTACTTTAGAGCAGCTCAAATGTTGTTATATTACAAAGCTTTGGATATCCTATTTTAGAGCAGCTCAAATGTGGTTATATTACAAAGCTGAAACAAAAAAACAATTAATAAAAACTCTTATAAACTGACAAATAAATATACAAACTGCCATTTTCATATGCCTACGTATATACCTGCTACTCAAGTAAATTGCCTAAAAAATTAAAAGAAAAGTTAGTTTATGCATTTAGTTATATTTTATAAATTTAGTTTGTAGTATGTATGAAAAGCCTAATGGTAAACTGCAATGTAAACAAAAAGAATAGCAATCTCAATGCATGCAAACATATGAATTGGTAATTTATAAAAATATTAAGCATCTTGAACCCTGTTTAAATCTGCCTTTCAAATGAAAGTTTTATTTAAATAACTTATTAATTCTTAAGGTAAATTCGAAGACAGATTTTAAAATATTATTTACAATTATGTGTTAATAAAAATACATAAATTATTGAACTACATTTAAATGTTGGCAATGTTTTCCCATTTTTCGTAAACCATTAAGTATTGTAAATAAAAAAAGAGGAAGAGTGGGAAGAACTTTTTTTTTCTTTTATTTATATAGGAAATCATAATATTTATTCATATTATTATGTGATAGGATATTCGTATGAAAACAGGTCAAATCTTATAATTAGCTAATGATAATTCATTATTTAAAACAATCAACTATTTTATTCCACCAGAGCGTCATTGGATCTCAGTCCTGTCCATCTAGCCAACATTAGACTTAATGTCAGAAGTAGTTTTGCAACAACCCAATGCAGAGGAGAGAAACTACTGATTACATTTTTTTCTATCAGTAACATTAACAGCCATATCTAGCTGATTTTCTAACAGTATTTTTCAATACTACAGTTATAATAGCATACATGATAATTTTTATCTAACAGAAAACTATCTACTATATGTGGCTAGATAACCAAATCATCCAGAAAATGCAGTCAGATGCAGAAACAAATGCTGAAGTTTGCCAAAACAAACAATAACTGATGTATTAATAAGAAATTAATGAACAATGACATAAGAATTACCCAAGAATGACTGATATTATACCTTATATAATATCACCAATGCTGCAGTGTTTCCTCTCTAACATTAACAGTGCCAAGGAATAGAATTACTATTATAGATATTAATGAAGACAACTGGTAATATATTAATTGAACAATAGCTGCAGAAAATCATAGTTTATGACTATGTACATATTTCACATGGTAAGTAAGATTTTATCATTATAAATATTATAAGAACTTAAATTTAAATTAAAAATATCTTTTATCACTATTATATTTTATATACATTAATCATTGTGAGTATATACATAACACTTTTTTTATGAATTCCATGTTAAAAATACTAAAGTTATTAATTCATTTAGTTTGTGTTTGCTTCACTAATATTAATTTAAACGTGATTTTAACATTCAATATGCTAATAATATCCACAGCCCTGAGAACTCATGCAATCCACTGAGGGGTATGCAAGGGTAGTGGTAATAATTTGTAAATGATAATGATCAATTACTTTTCCAAAAATAATCTTTATACTTAAAAGGCTTGGCACCTGAGAGTTTCATTTTTTATTTTATTGAAACTGAAAAACAAATAAAATGTTTATGGAGGATGTCTACCTTTAAATTATTATCTTCATCAATTGATTAATTTTATTATATATTGGAATTGAATTATTTTATTCAAATTTTATTAACCATTCAACTTTTATCCATATTTAATATTTATTTGAATTAAAACTTTCATAATTAAGTCAAGCATTGGTAGTCGAGAGGTCAGCAATGGCTGCTTTACAAGCAGTTGTCTCGGGTTAGTGGGTTAGCTTCCTGGCTGATGCTATGACAAATGGGAAAAAAACTTACATAATTAATATATCATTGTATTTCTTTGGCTCTTGAGTCAAATACTTGGACTGTGCAAATTTATTGTTACAATATATATATATATATGAAAAACAAAACAAGTTTTATATACGTAAAAACCTGCTATCGCTTGTATTAATGATCAATAGATGGAGCTTTACCAAGACCTCCAAACAAGCGCATTTGTTTACATAAACGTCAGAGTCAATATTCCCTGTCTCTTTCATTTTGCTCCACCCTCAGATCAGCTGATTTCAAGCTGATTTGCTCTCATCAGTGAAGGGATAGGAGTTAGAAACTAAACCTAAATATATACATAAATATATATATATTAAAACAGTCGATCTTAGTTCAAGATCGAGTTTCACTGTTCTACCACAACCCACGTTTCATCCTGCTTTTTTTTGTCATATGTATATTTCTGAGAAGCATCTATAAAAGTTATAAATATAAATTTTAAATAAAAATTCTTTAATTATTTTGACATTAATGTCACTAGATGTGACTTTGATATATACGTATATTAATGGAGCTTATATATATATATAAGCGGAAACAAATATAGTAAATAATTTTGTATTTTTTCCTTTGATTATATCTTATTTATTTTGTAATTATTTTTCGTTATAAAACTATATAAAAATTCGAAATGGAAGATGCAATCACCGACTGTCCCCCAAAAAAAAGGGGGTGGGAACATTACTTTGTTTCATGATTAAAATAGAAATTTTAAATTAAAGTAAAATTTAAAACAAAGCTAATTGATTTTAAGTTAGCTGTTAACATTTTTATCAAATCTATTTCCAATCTGGAAATTGATTTTAATTTATTTTTGGACAGTTATCCAGCAATTGCATATCCACTAACAATAAAGAAAATATTTCTGTAAAAAAGATTAATTAAGAGTTAAAAAGTTTAATTAAAAACATTCTTTGAATAACTCAAAATTTGTATAAATAGGGCCAAAAAACTATTGTGTAAGAGTTTAGTCAATAGTTGTTAACCGACTTTACGTCTTTTTGATTTTTAAAAATGGTTTTTGGGCAGAGCGACCTAAGCCACATTTTCCTCCATATTCAGCCTGACTCTTTGCCAAGTAGAGGTGTAGCTACCACCAATCAAAGAATATTGCCTGCCACAGAAGACTCGTGCCTACTTCACATCCCATAGAGTCACACGGTAACAAGTCTAAAGCTATTACAATTGTCTTATATGAATCCTATCCTTTTAAATTAATGTTTTCTGTATATTTAATCTCTTTTAACTTGCTCATCAGCAAGTATGTTAAAACTAGTAATTATTTCCTTGGTATCTAGTCTCTATAGCCTAAAGTAATCTTATTGTAAACTATGTCATCCAACTCACGCTTATTTTTCTCATAATTTAGTGCAGTTATAATTTAATTTTAATGATATTTTTCATATGTTCACTTAATTTTTATTAGTAAATACCAATAAACTCAGTCGTATGAACTTCTTCTATATCCTGCTGTGGATAAGAAAGGGGGAGGGGATTAATGAATTCTTGTTATTTATTTCTAAGTAGCTCATAATATTGAGTTTTTCTTTTAAAATGAATACACTATATGCTTTTTTAAAAAAAATATATTTTACCATAAAATTATACAAAAGGTATAAATACTTTGCAATCTGGGGTGGATATCAGTGTCCATTAATTTTATTAATTTCTTGGTGATCGTCATCGCCAAAAGGCTGGAAACTTAAATCTATTTTGTTATTCACACTTTTAAGTACACAAATTGATTCAAGAAGGGGGAGCAATGCACGTTTCATTAATTATAGTTTTAACTTCTGATTAATGATTTTATCTTACACAGGTCATTATTTTAACATATCATTACGTATTTGTTAAATCATTTAAGGCTTTATTTCAGTATTTAAATCCAATGATTTTATATTCTTATAAAAGTGTTATTAGATTAGGCCCCTCTTCATATTATAAAGCTTTATCTAGAGACATGAATTGGAATGCCTGAGTTGTTTTGTCTTCATTTCAGGTCATAAACAGGGCAATAAATGTCCCTGGACCATATATATATATATATAATATTATGATTTGATGTCTGTATTTTAAAGCAATATATGTAATTATATAACTGAATATTTGTAAATACAGTAACTAAATAATTAAAATTTTTATCCACTTAGAAGCACTTTCAATTTTCCCAGTAATCTGTGTCAACTAAAGCTTTAAAATGCTAACTTCCCCACAATTCCATGATCTTAATCTTTGCTGCTTGCCTGATAATTAAGTCATGTTTATATTTATATATTAGCATAGCTTCCTTTATTGTTATTTTATTGTTATTTTTTTCAATTTGGAATATTTTTACACTGTTAAAATTGAAGTCAAAACCATAAATACATGATTTATTATGGTCGTAAAAACAAATGCTGAAATATTATTATCTACTATGCAATTTTGTTTCGATTTCTGAACACGTTTTAATAATAGCAAGTGTTCTTTAGTTCTTTTTTCCAATGTACATCTAGATTCACTTATATATCCACTGCCACACTACATATCCATTTATAAATGACACAATTTTTATTTATAAATGAGGTTTTATCTTTGGAGTTATTTATTAATTTGTTTAATGTAGGAGTATGTGTAAAATAAATAACTCCAAAGATAAAACCTCATATATAAATAAAAATTGTGTCATTTATAAATGGATATGTAGGTGTGGCAGTGGATATATAGGTGAATCTAGATGTATATTGGAAAAAAGAACTAAAGAACACTTGCTATTATTAAAACGTGTTCAGAAATCGAAACAAAATTGCATAGTAGATAATAATATTTCAGCATTTGTTTTTATGACCATAATAAATCATGTATTTATGGTTT
Source organism: Epiperipatus broadwayi (assembly GCA_028023455.1). NCBI lineage: Eukaryota > Metazoa > Onychophora > Udeonychophora > Euonychophora > Peripatidae > Epiperipatus > Epiperipatus broadwayi. The sequence continues at coordinate 164,879 of JAQFVV010000807.1, read as the reverse complement.
TGACTTCAATTTTAACAGTGTAAAAATATTGCAAATTGAAAAAAATAACAATAAAAGAAAAGTAAAGGAAGCTATGCTAATATACAAATATAAACATGACTTAATTAACAGGCAAGAAGCAAACGTTTGTGGGAAAGTTAGCATTTCAAAGCTTTAGTTGACACAGATTAGTGGGATAATCGAAAGTGCTCCTAAGTGGATAAAAAAATTTAATTATTTAGTTACTGTATATATATATATATACTCGCGATAAGAGTATGTGTAGAATTAAGACACAGGTAAATATGTAAATTTAGTGGTATGAGTAAGATTGTTTGCAACATATATTATTACATATATATTAAAGACACTATTGAAATTAGCTACTTATAACTATTATGCACCCAGTTATTTTTGGATTTATATCATGTTTGTTTGCCATTGACACTTTTCTTCATGATGTGAAGTAATGACGGTGATGAAAAATAAATGAATGAAAATTCTTTGTTTGTTTTGTTGAATGTTATTTCTAGTAATCATCCTTTGCATCTGATGAGGTATTATTCAATATATGGTAATTTTATAATGACATTTAGATTTAAGACCATTTGAGTTAGCTAAATTATAATAATACTACACACTTGAAATGGGAATCGAGGGTAGACATTAATATTGTCAATATTTTCCAATTATATTCATACTTACCTTTTAATTGATAAATAATATTTATTTTCAAAGCGCAGATGATTTGAAATTAACTTACGAGAGAGTGCAAGTCTCTCAGCGCTTGTGAAGGTATTTAATATTCACACTTTCAGATATAAGTACTTTGGACTGGCTTGGATATATAGACAGACAAGTAAAGTTAAGAGTGGTTACCACTCTTTTCTTGTTAAATCGTTGTCCCAGTATTTACGATCTGATTGGCTATTAATAATCACAAGCGCTGAGAGACTTGCACTCTCTCGTAAGTTAATTTCAAATCATCTGCGCTTTGAAAATAAATATTATTTACATATATTTCTGCAATTTATAACATCGATAATCTACTGCATAGTGAATCTAAAGATTTCATGCTGTATGTTTGTAATTTGAAGTCAGTGAGTAATGTGTGAAGGTATTTAATATTCACACTTTCAGATATAAGTACTTTGGACTGGCTTGGATATATAGACAGACAAGTAAAGTTAAGAGTGGTTACCACTCTTTTCTTGTTAAATCGTTGTCCCAGTATTTACGATCTGATTGGCTATTAATAATCACAAGCGCTGAGAGACTTGCACTTTTAATTGATAATATTTGACCAAAAGATTTTTATAAGATATTTCCTTTATAGTTTGCCTATACTAAATGTTGAGGAATAGATTGGATGTTAATAATAATACTAGCTTTTCCAATTATGTTGTCTTATCGAGAGCATCCTATATTATATAAATATCCATCTAATAGATCTAAATGTTGATTATGTATATATTATTTAAAGAGATAGAAAAGGGGTAATAAAAATAGATAATTAAAATTCAAATTTCAGTCCAGAACTTTTCTTGTTAATGGACTCTGTATTATTCATTTTTAGTTCATACTTTATTGCTATAACATTTGTTATTTTTGTAAATACTCTTTGTAAATAAAATATATATTTTTATTACTGAAAGCAAATGAGTTTGTCGATTGATCATCATCATTTATGTCATCAGAAATTATAAAAAGAAATAAAAGTTACAAAGATATAAGAAATTACAAAAAAAAGTTGTAAAATTTACTAAAATCACAAATGCATATATTCCAAATAAATTTAGTTATATTATATCTTATTGAAGCAGATGATCTGATGCTCAGATCCTGCTTCATAGCCCACATCCAATCTCCTACCATCTAACTGTATTCAAACCCACATTTACGCGTATATATACATAGCTAATAATATATATATTTCTTTTGGTTAGTATTATAACATAAATCATTAACACATATGTATTTTAATTAAAAAATATTTTATTTAATAATAATATTCTCATGTGTATGCGGGCGTAAATAATAAATATCTATATATTTCAGTGTAGGAGATTGTGAATAAATTAATTAAGTTATATTATATATAGGGCATCATATATGAAACTTATTATTTTTTCATATGGAATTGTGTAGCCAGAAATTATGCAATCTTGTTAAAGAGTCTCTCAAAAAACAAAAAGACCCCTTAGATTAAAGTAAAAGATTATGAATTGGTAATAATAAAATAAACCCATTAGTAGAAATTGTCCATGCTAGCTTGTTTTAAAATCATAAGATTTATTTTAAAACAATCATTCGAGAAACTGATAACAAACTTGCATTGTTTCAAACATCTTACTAGATAAGAGTATCCAGTCAAAGTATTCCAGATGAAACGTAAGTGCTTAAACCGCCTCAGGTCCAGCAGTAGTTGCTAAGTTACAGCTTCAAAATAAAAATATATATACTGCTGGATTTGAATCCACAAAGGAGGAGACCATTAAATAACTATGTCACTATACATATTCCATGCCAGTTTTGATTCTCACTCAATGTGTCGTGAGTAGGAGAAATTTTGCCTTTCCCTCCATTCAAATATGCAGTTCCCATGATTGAAGCACTGCATCCCATACCAATGAACTTTATGTATTTTTCCAGTGAAAATGAAATGATAATTCTCAAATAATAATGCTACCCTAGATCTAGTGAAACAATACTGATGGACTGACTCCTAGTAAAATTGCTCTTCTAAATAAGCAAGATAAAGAACTTTGACCACTTGCAATTCTTAAATCCTGCCTTCTCTGTAATATTTACATTTTAATCACCTATTTTAAATGTCTTCAAAATATGTATTCATATAACTCTATATAACTAATCTATATTAAGCCTCCTATAAAATGTTTTTCCTTTTCTTTTATTTCCAAGTGGCAAATAATTTTCATTAAGATTTATGTATTTATATTTTAAAATAAATGCCAATAATATTTTAAAATCGCAAGCATATAATTCATTTTCATTTACCCACCCATCATTTACTGGGTAAATAATTTATAATTTGATCAAAACAAGTCTTATTCGACTTGCCCAGGTGCTCACGATTTTAGATAAATAAACTAATTATATTTTTATCTTTACAGTAGAAAAACAGATTGACATCTGTTTTTCACATTTTCCTTCCTAAATAATGTGCTATCTTTTATTCTTAAATTAGATTATATATGTAAAACCCATCTTAGCTATTACCACCTCCCACTTGTTTTGTAATAATTTATATATTTTCACAAGGGCATTGATTAATCAAAATTGAGATTTATTAAATGTGTGGGAAGTAATGAGTAATATTAAATAACATATAAGAGGGGGGGGATCTTAAGATCTTAGTTTTATATTTAAGTATAATCATTATCCATGTTTGCTTAATGAAGCCATATCATTATGCCAAATATTTCATAATTTATGGGCAATAAATATGTTTCGATAATCTTTAATCTTTAGAATTATGTTTATATTATATTTATAAGCATTACGTGCATAAAGACCATTTCATTTTTATATATGTTCATGCTTTTTTCTCACATGGAGGTATTCGCGCAGTCAAGCCCCATCATCATTCTCAATGTCCTTAAACCAGGCTGTAAAACCACCCTGGGGACATACTTGATTGTATGTGCATACTTTATATGGGGAGTGATCTGGGAAACCAGCCCAATGTTGTTGCCAAACACTCTTCATCATCCATGATTTGCCTGTACTTCACTCCAGGGAATCTTGGACTCTCTCGTTCGTCAAACCGACCCTGCCTACGTTTGCAGAGGAAATTGGTCAACTTCGTTCTTAGAATTCATGAAGCACACTCCAGGATCCATAATTGGACCAACCCAATCAGCTGCCATACACACACTGCCTTTCAGTGTCTTATTAGTCATCCAGAAATAGTCATAAGCCATAATGAGATGATTTCTTTAAACAGACATATTTCCATTAGTTTAATATACGTATTAATGCGATAGATTTAGTATCGTTTATATAATTATTCATTATCCACCCCGTGCATTAATCATCTATAACTCCAATCACTAATAATATTGAATGTAACTAAATGTAATATCTGCTTGTAAAATTATTATCGTTTTAAATTAAGTAAATGCTCTTTTTGTCTCTGGGGGTGTAATAGTATTCTAGTAATATATTCCAATAGCGCTAATTCATTAAATCACACATATATATTATTGGCATAACCGCAAATCTTATGTTATTGTTAAATATGAATCAAACACATATATATAATACTTACAAGGCTCATGTCAGGTAAATAACCTGACATAATTTTGTTATTAATAAATCTTAAATATATATATCAAACTCGAACCATTGCTTTCTTTTAGTTAAATTAAAATATTAAGTTATTACTTATGCTCAATATGACTAGATGATCTCCGCTCAATATATAATTAGTATGCTAAGTCATGAGCCTTCATTGCTCATAAAATATAGCTAGTTATTAAGTTAATCTATCATATAAGTTTAGCCTAGAGTCTTTTTGTATCTCCGATGATCGATGCCGGCCGTGAGAAGAAAATTAAGTCGATGTCATTGGGATTGTTGCTCATAATGTTATAGATCTGGGAAGTAGGCAAATAGGGCAGAGTTCACGAGTGTTCCTGACCTGTATATCTTGTGCATGATTGGATTTGAGGTACTTTTGCCTAGATGCTAGATCTTGTTACGTGAACATACAAATCTGACCGGCACATTATCAAGGCTATTCATTATCCTTTTACCTGTATCGCTTGATGGGATTACAGAACACTTATCTAATAATTGGGAACAAATAAAACCCCATTGGTATATAAATCATCACTTTATCGATTATTCAATATTCAAATACTGATTCGAGTTAGAAGATTATGAAGAAAGCCTGAGACAATTTATTGAATGACTAATGTCACATGATGAATGATAGATTATATTTCGCTATCCTTAAAACATATATAAATATTTTTGTATACTTAATATCAATTGAGTAAAAATAGATTTGTGGATTTTCAAAAATGAGTTAGGTAAGTATACTGCTTCTATATATGTATATAATTGAATTATAAGAATAAACTAAATCATTTAATTTATTATAATCTTTAAATCAACGTTATGCACATAATTAATTTATATATTAGTAGGGCAATAGTTTGATTGAAAAATATTTTCCCCCTTAGCTTTCTGTTTTGGGCTTTAAAAATATTTAGTTGTGCTATTTCAGAAGATTTTAGTTTCTTTTCTCTTTTGAAATGTAAGATATTGTGCATTTTTAATTTAAATATTTGTTTCTTTGTCTACGTATATACTTATTCTTTGCATCTATAATGTGCGTAGATTTGCTAATGTCATTTTATATTCATATAAAGATATATATAAGTTATATGAAATATACTGGAAAGAAATATTGTCAAATAAAAAGCTATTCAAGTTAGTAAAAATATTGACTTATTTTAAAAAATTACTTAATGTACAAAATAGTAGAGTTTATATGACAGTGAAAGTGAAACAAAATAGGATGTTTACTTTAATAAAAGAAATGGCAAAACATTGTTGTTTTTATTTCTTTTTTTAACAAAAGGTTTTATCTTTGATGAATGTATATGTATATATAATCTTTTGTAGTTTAAGTTGGGTATAGGTGCAACCATATTCACAGAATAATTATCAATAAGATAACTTATTAGTAAACTGTTTAAATCGGTTCACAATTTTGCTAATTTTAATGTATTTCAAATCTTTATATTAGATATCTTATAGTATTATATTATTTAAATATTTCAATAATAATTTATTAATAATATATAGTGATTACATCTTGATGAAAAAAATGTACTCTAACATGATGATATTAATGTTCTGTTTGGCGTTTGGCTAGAATGTATTATGTGAACACGATGTTATAACACTTATGTGGTTAGGTAAATTGAAGAAAGTTTGTATAGTGTATGAGATGCTCAGAACTTGTATTATGTGGTTAGAGTGTTTTATATAAGGGTAAGTTTAAAATTGCCTAATCTAAAAGGCTGAGTTGGTTGGAGTTGAGAAACAGGAAGAAGGTAGTGAGATTAATGACCATATTTGCCTCTACTTTTCTATATATTTTTATATTATTATATATTGGAAAATTTTTGTTACAATTAATTTTTATTTTCTTTTAAATAGTATATAATGATGTTGTTGTTTTTTTTTAAAGAAAAAAAACTTGTTCATTATCTATCTAAAAGTATATCTGGTAAAATATTTCCTGACACATTCTTCAAGTCCTTTTATATCTTATATCATTTCTTCTAATTAACTTTTTGATTAAATAATCAATGACTTTTTCTTTACTTCTTTTATCATTTATATTAATATCAGTTTCATAATAACTTGCCCAATCCAATTTATTTTTCTCTTCTTAATGTATATATATTCTATCACTATTTTCCTATCTCTGTATTTTTATTTTTATTTACCATCATACAGTTGCAGTTACAGGAACAATGCATGGTTTAGAAAATCAAAAAGCACAATAATTAAAATTTTTATTATTCTTGCAATTGTATAGTATCGGATGAAACATAAGAGCACTGGAGAAATTTTAAAAAGGATTCTCATCATATTTTTAAAAATACCATGTTAATTAATATTTCATATTTCTGAATATTAAATAATAAATCTACAGTTTTAAGACAAGATATTCACTACATTTGGTAATAAAAGTATATGAAAAGTAATGTACTTTTTTATAAAGTATTTTATAGTAAACGTGAATGGGGTTTTCATGGCTGAGACAGAATTTTTAAAGATATGCAATGCTAATATGACTGAGGTTAGACTTAAGAAAAGAGTACAATAAAACAAAATTTTGAAGACTTTCAGATTAAAATATCTGCTGGACAAGAAATGACTAAATAACCAGTATATCAATTTTGAGGTTGTATTGTTGATTTTTCTATTTGAATCACTTCAAAATATTTTTAAATACTAACAGGTTTTAGTAAAACAAAAGTATTTTTTCTCTCTCTAGTCTAGTGTCATCTTTTGTAAGCTTTGTTTAATGCAGTAGTAATGTTTCAGACATTGGAATGTGGGATCCTAGAATCAATTTTAGTGCTGCCAATTCTGGTGCTAGAAATATTTATGAACTCTTAAATAATAAAATAATTTAAATATATTTTTATCACAGGTTATCAAGTGGTCATGCAAATTTATCAACCGTATCAGATTATAGTTTTTACCTTTATCAACAATGATTTTGGATTCAATCTGGAATGAGTTAAATTGTACATCAGAAAGCCTTCTTTAATTTATTATTACTAACAAGATTTAACTTGATATTCAAAAAACCTTTAGATGTTCTAACTTAAGTTAACTTGTCATTTAGTTATGCAAATGAATTGGCTTGAAACTCTATAAAAACAAGATTTTTTTTCAAATTTCAACTAAGTGTCTGATAGTAAAAAATAAATTAATGGTGATTGTCAGGTATAAACTAACTAGTTCCAGATTTGAACGCCAGGTCTTCATTGATAAATGCCAAAACCAAAAACCACATTGGAGTATAAAATAAAATTGTATACTCTACTCATTTATTTTTTGACAGCCGCTAGTGGCTGTTTCAGTAATATTTGTAATATTTTATTTTCATTATAAAATATTTATACTGCATCATAAGGTTAAAATAACTAATTACAAATATTAGTTTACAAATGAAAAACATTATAAAATATAATATTTCAACTTTGCAATTATAAGAAAAAAAGTACCAAACTGAATTAATTAATAAAAACAGTAACACATGGATGATCACCATAATGATGATTAAAAAAATACTGAACAAATTATTTAAACTCTATTTCAAAAATCTGAACAAATTATTGTTAAGACATTATAAGGCAACAAAATTCTGTACAAAATATTGTTAAGACATTATAAGGCAACAAAATTATGTTTTAAAATTTAAAATTTCACTTATAGTGATTAAAATATCACAAAAAAATAAAACAGTTCTTGAGATAATTATAACTTCTTTATTTTGAGTAAAATCTAACTGTAATCAAAAATATTTTTAGTTTAAAATAAATATTTTACTAATATGTTGAGAAAATAATCAAAAATATGTAAATAAACTATGGAAAATGTCAATTTTTCTTTCCAAGATAAGAAAATAAATTTTTTTGCAAATAGTTTCATAAGTGCTCTTACAGCCTGAAAAATAAGGATCGACTAATCAGTGACAGTGTTAGCACCTTTGTATTAATTATCCATAAGGTAATGATGTCTTCAGATTTTTATTAAAATTAATAAATCAATAAGAATTCTAGTTCCAGTTTTGCTATTAAATTAATGCAAAACAAGCAAAATCATACCATAGATAACCAAAGAAGCTTGAAGAAAAGCCAAAAGCAATACAGTTCTATCAGAATACATTGTAAAATGCAATAGTATAACTGTTAAATATAATTAACAATATCCATTAGCATTTTGATATAAGAAGTGTTTTTAAATGAAGTCTAAAAATAATATATATATATATATATTATTTATAGACTTCATATATATATATATATATATATATATATATATATATATATATATATATACACACATGTAGTCACTAAGGGCATGTGTATGCAACAATAAATGGTGAATAAATTTTAAGATAAAATTTATTTTATTTATATAATATATGAACAATTAAATATTTTGTTTCATTTAAAAAATTAAAAAATATGAAAAATATTTGCAGCAATATTAAGTTAGGAGAAGAATTGATTATACTTTACAACTTATATAAGAAACAGTCACATTTAAGATGAATAGAATGTCATAATATATTTGTAAGTAAGTTGATACACACAGAAAAACATTCTCTGATAAAGAAAAAAACTACCTAAAATATTTTTAAAAATATATCAAGTAATAAGATTGATTTTGCACAATGAGTAAAATGATGATACATTTATGGTATATACACCATTTCTAGATATACTGGTAATTTTATTTATTTCTGTAGCGCATATATTTTTTTAAAGACTGCTACATATTAACAAAATATTATGAAGGAACTTCAAGAGAATTTAAATAGAAGAAATTAATACAATGCCTTTATTAAATTCTATTCTGCTATTGTAACCAAAGATTCTATGGTCTTTAACTATATGGATTATGGTATGTGTCTGTAACATCTACATATATCAACGACTGTTAAATTGTTAGGCAAGTAAAGATAGTATGAAGTTAAATTAGAATTCATGATTTAACTTCTAGCTGTTTTGAGTTTTTAATAGACATAATACTGCCTAAAAATTAACGCAATAATCAGATATAGGATGTCTATTCATCATTATTCCGAAATAACAATTGAATGGTTCCTCTTTAAGAAAGTAATATAATATTGAAGCAGCAGAAATAATGAAGTTAGGTTTCAGAGGCCGTTAACTCTTGAACATATTATTCTACCACAACACTAATCAGCCTTCTATTCTATTAACAGTTGTATGGAATGAGCAATTTTAGATTGTCTGAGATAAATGCAGGTTATAAAACAATACCCTAAGATGCTTCACATTTTGTCTATACTTTCAAGTTAAATTCTCTTGTAAATAAATGACATATTTAATTTCATGCTTTTATTCGTAATCACTCAAAAATTCATAAGAAATCTAAATTATCATTAATCAGAATGCTGAGCCATAATCCATAGACCATGCACTTCAACATTTTATATGACATATCTTTATATTAACTATTGAATGACTTAAGTGTAGTAATGTTATATTTATAATAAACCAGTTTAATGATAGGCTAAATTTAATGTTAGTTTATAAACACATAATTATTCCTCTCTTTCATGTTTTTTTAATTTGATGATGCTGATTTCACATTTTTAACAAGAGTATTGTTCTAAAAAAATAGTTATTATTAGAATAATATTTATACACGAATCAAAAATATTCATAATATTAAGCATTCTGATTGTAGAAAGAATAGTAAAAGTGAATGTGAGAAAGGTATTATCAACTCCTACTTTGCTTTGTGCTTATTAAGATAAACCATAAATGTTTGTTATACTGATAAGAAGAAAGATTACAACTGAACATTATCTTGGTGATATGGAATGTTTGCATATATCTAAAAAGAGGTTAAATAACACTCAGTATATAAAAGGATTGCAATAAAAACGAGCATTTTAAATTCATATTGACTGCTATAGATGAAAATGGTTGAAAATGAAAAGTAGTAAATTTCAGGAAAATTTGAAGCAAATTCATTGCATATTTATAGCAAGATAGTTATGACTGAACGATTAAAAAAAAGTGAAACATTATAGTAATAATTATAATAGTTATGCATGTTTTAAATAAAGATAGGAGTTTATTTTATGAACATTTAAAAATAACATAGAGGCTTGTTTTTTTCTTGAAGGATAACTAATATAAAGCTGAGATGTAAGTGTCTAAAAAAATGTAGATTTAAGTCTTTTGAAATACAGATTTGGGAGTGACTCATAATAAACCTTGATAAATTATAATTTGCAATATTAAGAAAAATAGACCATTTATTGAAGGAGTTATATAAAAAAGGAATTGGATTTGGTCCTATAAATAGAATTAGAGAAATATGAAAAACATATTTGAAAGTTATGTGAAGAATGATTTAAATGAAGAAAACAACTATGAGTATTAATAAAATAATAGAAAAATAAACAGAAAATATTAGGATAAATTATTATATGGATATGTAGGATCTTATTTTTGCAACAATAAGTGGAAAAAAAACTATACATGGTGGTTTATTTCTTTGAAAGTCATCAGTAAGTAGAATGGCTGGTAATGAGATTAACTCTTTCCTTGACAAAATTCTGGTTGGTCCAAGTGATGTAAAACTAAACTTTTGATTGGTCAATTACAGAATCAACAGTAAAAATATATTTATCATTTAATATTATATTCATTTTAGTTTTTATTGTAAAAGGTATACTAATAATTTTTCAGATTATAAAAGTGAACGTAAGTTTCTTCAATTAATAGGAATGGTATTTATATGTAATGAAATTTATTCAACAAAATGCCATGTTTTTTCAACACATTAAAATTACACACATAATCATAAGCCAAGCTTAGGTTATTCACAGAATACAAACAATAATATTCGTTAAAATTGTTATAAAATTTTATTATTAAAATAAGGTTATTAATATTCACTTATAATTTTGTAGTTTCGTTTATATACTTGTTATATTTAAATACAACTATTTGTCATTATTAAAATCATTGACATTATATATTATCAAAATAGAAGGTCACACTTCCATGTTACAAAATTACATATTCATTTTTAAATTTTAGACACCATTTTTATTACTAATTTTATTTGAAACACAAATTATAGGGTAAGGTGATGTACAATAAAATTCTTTTACATTCACCATACCTAGAATAACAATGAACTTTACAATTATACATCTTTTAATTGAATGGTTAAGAGCGATTTAGTTAATAACATTGAGATAAATAATTAATTAAACATTACATTTAATTTAAAAATGAGAGTTAATTTGCTAGCCTTAAAAAAGTACATATTAATTTGTATTAAATAAGTTAATTATAAAGAGATATCATAACCATATATATATATATATATATATATATATGGTTATGATATCTCTTTATAATTAACTATATATATATATATATATATATAAATGCAAAACCATAAAGCAATACAATACTAGATTAAATCCAAAATATTACCAAAATCTTTACACAACCATGGTTTCATCTACTACAAGTAGACCTTCTCAAGTGAAAATCAAACTAAAGGAACATATATATATATATATATATATATATATATATATATATATATATATAGACAAACAAACTTTCCCATAATTCATTTCAAACTCCACTTTTCCTTAATATCAAAAAAAGCCTTCATAAGATTGAGGACCTAAGATTCAAGAAGTTTTATCATCAAAGTCTTCTTTATTCTTCTTTTTAACTCATTCTTTTCATAAAAAATAACTGAATCATTGTTAAACAATATTCTATGAACTGTATTCAATTCATGAACTCATAAAGCTGAGTTAAGATACCTATGTTTAACTCTACTTATATGAACCTTAATCTTTTCATTAAGGCTAAATTTCCTCTGGCCTACATAAAACTTACCACATTTGATGGTAAGAATTTTGTTGGTAAGGATAATGAGTATATATCTTTTCCATTTAAGTTTTCAATATATAATTTGGTTTATAAGAATAGTCATTTGTTAGGAGGAATGAAGATTGCATGGAAGAAAGGTTCTGATTTGAATTTATTACTTAATGGTTCAAGGCAGTCTATTGATAGTAGGTCTATTCCTGGTATTGTTTATAAGATTCCATATAGTTGTGGTAAGTTTTATGTAGGCCAGAGGAAATTTAGCCTTAATGAAAGGATTAAGGTTTATATAAGTAGAGTTAAACACATGTATCTTAACTCAGCTTTATATATTCATGAATTGAATACAGGTCATAAAATATTGTTTAACAATGGTTCAGTTATTTTTTATGAAAAGTATGAGCTAAAAAGAAGAATAAATGAGACTGTGGTGTTAAAACGTCTTGAATTTGAGGCCATCCATCTTATGAAGACTTCTTTTGATATTAAGAGAAGGTGGAGTTTGAAATGAATTAAGGAAAGGTTTGTTTGTTTGTTTGTATATATATATATATATATATATATATATATATATATATATATATATATATATATATATATATATATATATATATATATATATATTTGTTCCTTTAGTTTGATTTTCACTTGAGGTCTATTTGTAGTAGATGAAACCATGGTTGCATAAAGATTTGGGTAAAATTTTGGATTGAATCTAGTATTGTATTGTTTTATGGTTTTGCATTTTTATTTTTTACTAGTATAGTGTTAGGCAGTTTTGGTTTTACATATATTTAAGAATACAGGAAGATTATTATTATATATCTATAAGAATGCCCTAAGAAATTTATTTATTTTAAATTTTATGTATGCTCAAATTCTGGAATATTATTAATGATAGTTTCAGATTTTATGAGCTATGACGTATTACACTTAGCATGTTTTTTGCCGGTAAGATTTCATCGAAGATTAGATAAACGATGTCATGGCAACAAAGTCACTGGCAAGACTAATCCTTGGGAAAACTGATTTTTTGATCGAGGAGTCTTGTGAGATTTAAAAAGTTGAGAGACCAATGGGAAATTTTGTCATTTCTCTATCTTTTGTGGTTTTGATATTGACATGAGCACAGTGATTTTTTAGATCATATTTTCATATATTTCATATCTAATATGGACATTATATTACTAAATAGAGTGAATTTTTAACTGTTGGTTGGATATTATAGTAATTTCCATCATCGTTATTTGTAAGTAATTTTCATTTTGTTTCTTAATAATTAAATATAGTAGCTTTTAAGACATATATCACCATTACAGTTTATTTTTTAATTTGTAAATTTCATAATTTTATGTACTACCTTTTCGGTTATTTTTTATTTTGCTTCTTTTGCGTCATTTTCTTTCCATTTTTTTCTTATAAATTATTCTTATTTTCATTAAACAAAGACTACACTTTTAATTTCATAATTTTATGTAATGCATTTTAATTAGGATGTTTTATGACCACCATTTTTACTGTATGGCAGATTTGCACTATATCGAGAAAAGTGTTTTTTATTGTCTTTAATTTTAAAATTATAAATATTTTTTATAATTTTTTTTTGCAATTATTTTGTATTCAATTTGAATTTATAATATTTTTAGTAAATTACTATTAATTTATGTATTTTTTTTGGTGCATGTAATTATTTTGCTTTTTCCGAGGAATGGAAACATGGTGCTGTCTGGTTTTTTTTTCCTACGAGATGGCTTTTTTTTTTTTTACATCCGCCATTTCGCTGTACAACAGATTCACATTATATTGGAAAAAGTGTTATTTTTTTGTCTTTAATTTTAAAATTATAAATATTTTTTATAAATTTTTTGTCAATTATTTTGTAGTCAATTTGAATTTATAATAATTTTAGTAAATTACTATTAATTTATGTACTTTTTTGGCGCATGTAATTAATTTTTTTTTTCCTGAGGAACGACAAGCTAAGTGAAAGTATATATATTTGACAGTACCTATTTAACATTTTTTGGTCTTTTAGACAATTTTTTTTTTGTGCTAATTTTTGCAGTTTTGCTTTAAATCAATTTTAAAGTGAATGTCTTATATATATATTAACAGTACCTATTTAACATTTTTTGGTCTTTTAGACGAATTGTTTTTTTTTTTTTTGTGCTAATTTTTGCAGTTTTGGTTTAAATCAATTTTTAAGTGAATGTCTTATATATATATTTGACAGTACCTATTTAACATTTTTTGGTCTTGTAGACATATTTTTTTTGTGTGCTAATTTTTGCAGTTTTGCTTTACATCATTTTTAAGTTAATGTCATATATATTTCTTGCTCTTAGATGTTCTCTTTCATATTATTATTGCTATTTTTACCCATTAGCCTCTTTAGTATTATTCTTCCTATTAGATGTACTTTTTAGTATTATTGCTATGTCTACCGATGTTATTACATTTTATTATATTAATATATTTTTTTTGCAGAAACAACAAACATGGCACCCGATTTCTACCAGATGACTTGCTTCTTTACTGCTTTTTATTGGTATGATGTATTCCCATGAAGACTTACTACTTTAATCTTTCGATATTTAATGTAACATCTCCACGTGATTTCTGAACACATTTTATCAATTAACATTGTCAGGAAATCACTAGGAGATGTTATCTTAAAGATCGGAAGATTAGAGTAGTATGTCTTTGTGGTAAGATGTCATAGCAAGAAAAATACTAAAGTACCTTATTAACATTTATTTTACGTGGAAAAACATGCATTTATTTTAATTTACTTTCGTAAGTGCGCAACCAAACAAGCACCCATCTTTTGCTGACATCTAATTGCAACTTAAATTTAGATTGTAATATATATATATATATATATATATACAAACATGCATACACAAAGTATATTGAAATGTCTTATGAAATAGTTATTGCATTTATAATGTGATATTTTTTTAGAATTAGTCTTTGGTAAAATATAATTCATCATCATAAATATAAAAAGCATAAAAATAAGGTAAATAGAAATCTTACTAAATAATATTATAATTAAATTAACTTTCTGATAACATGCTAACGTTTACATAACACTTATATCGGAGTGATAAGGTAAATTGTAAAAACTAGTTAAAAAAATCTATAAATGATAAGATGTAAAAAAAAGAATGAAACTAACTGCTTATAATCCAAATAAAGTTCATCAGTTTATCTTTCACATGTGTAATTTCTTTGGCAACTTCTTTATATTTACTCAGATTTGTTTTTTGATTAAAACTGTTTTTGTTTACATGTATTACACATATATTTTTAATTTTGCATATCAGAATTTATTTGTTACTGTAATAATTAGTACTGTTTTCTTAGTCTTACTATTGCCATCGCACTTCATTTTTCTGAGTAATTTTTTTAGAAAAGAGAAATAGTAGGAAGTCATGGGATGAAAAGCATGACATCTATCCCAAAGCCCCTCTATATTACAGTCATATCTTTTTCATATTACCCCCAGCAAATATCACTCATCTTTCCAAATTGTATTAATATGAGACCATTATCTTCCACTGAATCATCACATGAACACCATTTCATACACTTACACAAGCTGTTAAAGCAGTAACAACTCTCTCTATACAGTAGTGCCACCCAGTGCAAGTCAATTGTGCATGAAAATTGTTATCTATCGGCTACTCATCCAATAATTTACCTTTTTTAAAATTTATGGTCTTCATAAGTGTAGAGAATTGGATCTATGTGCAGTGATATGAGAATCAAGGCTCCTCACTAGCGAAGGCCACAGGATAGAATGGAGTCTGGGGATATTGGATGAGTAGGAACTAGTTAGAGATTTAAATGCACAAACGTTCTAGTATTGATTGATTATTATAGTTTGACTAGGTGACATTATTATATTGACACTTTTATTCTAGATATAATAGTAATAAAATAACCACATTCTGTCTAAAATGTAATGGCCAACTTGCAGACTATCCAAAATAAAAATCTTGAAATGGATTGTAATTAGAGTTTGATGATTGCAAAACCGGTTTTTGCTAAAATATGTTAAAATCAAAAACAGGTTTTAATGCAAACATTATTTTTCAAAATGAAATCTATTTTATAATGTGCTCATGACCTTTAGTTTGGTATACAAATGTAAAAAATGTACAAGAGACTGATTGTATTTCAAACATTTATGACTTTATTCCAAATAAAGAGCCTTCATTTCTGTACTTTATTAGGTGGTGGCCAGCACAGTTCAAAAATAATTATATATCTTTTGTTACATTTGATGGATCTGTATAAATATTTTTTAAAACATTTTACAAAACTTTTATATAAAAAGAGTAAATTTTGTTGGCCACTATTAATAAATGCAAAAGAAAGAAGAAAAGTTATTCAATGAATGATTGAATTATTTGTTTTAATTCAATGATTCACTTAATGCATGTTTGTCACATTTAGTGGGAGTAAATAGTTGGTAGTTACTATTTTAAAGATAGTAAATACAAGTGCTTTAAAATGCTGGTTGAAGAAGCTGTTAATAGCAATCAATCAAAATAAGTTAATCCAGGCCAAGCACTTTCAAGGTGTTATCCACCATAATCATAACCAAAATAATAATGTTTGTGATATTATTAGATGGTATATATGCAAATGTATATGTAAATTAATCAGCTTGTCCATTTTCTGGAGATAGCGAAGTGTGTGTCATGTCTATTAATTTTTTTATTGTTGTTGATGATAAAATATGCTTCTTTTATCTTCATTTTGCAGTCATTAGCTTCAGTTCACACTATTTTGGAGTTAAAAGCTTCAAATCTATGACCAGCCTACTTATCATATTCAAGGAATATTGAAATGTTTTTTTCTTCTTTTGCGCTCTCCTATATGCATACATATGCTGAGCAGTTTTATTACTGACAGTGGCCTTAGTTTGTCCATAATATTTGGCACTGCATCTGACCTGAGAACATGAAATTCTATATAACCTAGTAAAATAAATACATGTAAATACCTTTACAAAATTGTAACATATTTTTGATTGAATTTATTATAGCTGATGTTCTAATATATTAAATGTTTTAAAATTTAAATTACTTTTTAACATATACATTTATAGTTTCAAGATAAAGGTAACTAACTGAGATATTTTATATAAGGACTGTAATTTGTTGATCAATGTCAATAATAGAAATATTTTATTTATGTTTAGTCTAAGATAGATCAGTCAAATAAACTGGAATTTTGGGAATATTTTTAAAAAAATGGGGCCACATAAAATCTGTTACAAACGTTGTAGTAGAATAATGAACTGTAAAAAATCATCTTCAATCAGCCTTCATAATCATCTTAAAACAGTTCATAAAACATAAGTCATGATTGAGAACAAAACTTCCGGGCCATCATTTTGTTCAAGAAAACAGACAACTATTTTTAATTTCAATAAAAATAACTAGTTTAAAAAACTGAAACAAACTTGCTGCATTAAATGGAATGTCAATAAACAGTATTTCAACAAGATCATTTATTTATACAAGAATCTCTAAAACAATGCAGATATTCATTACCGAAAAACAATACTCCACCAATACCGTTCACTTGTATGGTTTATGTTATTTCTAAAAGAGAAATTGCAACTAATTTAGACAGAATTAAGAAGCAAGAAATTTTTTATAAGTTATTAATGATTGCATTAGCAAAAAAAAATACTTAAACATCAATTTACAGCATTTTGATGAAAAATTTAATTTAGCTTTAGTCCCAATAGCTAGTACTTGCGATGCCATAAAAATATGAGAACTAGTGTTGGAGTGACCTCAAATGTTTAATTTGGAGGTAATGATGCATGGAGTTGCAGCTACAAATGATAGAACCCATAATAAAAAACATTAAACATCACATGATCACTATCTCATATTAGCACATAATTGTTATTAAACAATTCAAAACAAAGCAAAACTCTCCATATAGTAGTGCAATCTTGTGCTAACAAGAGCAATCAATGGATGCCAGAAGGCTTGTGCATAAAATCCCTATCTAGTGCCTACTCATCCAATAACCCCAGACTAGTTTCTGGCTTGTGGCCTTCATCAGTGAGGAGCCTTGGATCTGAGAGCACTGCACCTTGATCTTAGGATCTAATGCAACCCTCCAGCATCCATATGACAATATAAGCTATTGAGCTTGGATTGAAAATATTAATTGTGTTTTCAATTTTATTCTCATAGTTTTGTAGTTAAATAGAGTTAAAAGGTGGATGCTGGAGGGTTGCATTAGATCCTAAGATCTAGGTGTAGTGCTCTCAGATCCAAGGCTCCTCACTGATGAAGGCTGCAAGCCAGAAACTAGTCTGGGGTTATTGGGTGAATAGGCACTAGATAGGGATTTTATGCACAAGCCTTCTGGCATCCATTGATTGCTCTTGTAAGCACAAGATGGCACTACTATATGGAGAGTTTTGCTTTGTTTTGAATTGTTTAATAAAAAAATATGTGGACAATTATCACCAGTAACAAATCAATTATTTACTCACTTGCTGTTCACTTAGCTTTCAAATCAGATACATATGTTAAAGTAATGAATCAGAAATTGAAAATGGTATAGAGTGTGATTATGATGAAGAATTTGATGACCACACTCATGACTATAATTAGGAAATTTCTCAAATTAGTAATATTTCAATCTTCTTCAGAAAAATGCCCCTTAGAGATAGAATATTCCAAAATTAGGTTAAACAACAGAGGATAAAAAAGTTAACTTTAATTAAGGATTGAAAAACCATATGAATAACATACTGATCATGATAGAGAGATTTATGTCTTTTAAAGAGTGTCTTTAAGTGATTTCAATGCTTTTCACAAATGGAATGAGACTTATTATGCTCAAATTATAGAGCTTTACACTGTTTTAGAGCCTGTATGGCTCACAATGGAATCTTTAGAACATGAAGTTGCCAATTTGTTAATGAGTGAAGGCATTTTCAAATTTCCATTGAATGAATTAAACCCTTTAGAAACAGAAATTAGTTTCAAAGTAATAAATACATTAGACACTAGAATCAATGAAATAAATTGATTTAATAACATTGCTTCTTTATATGCAGAATCTCCCACAGTTATCAACAAAAACAACTAATACCTGTTTTTCCTCAACAAAACCTGGAGTTATAAAATTGTCAGAATTTTTTTATGAAGAATATACCCAAAATCATATTCATGTAGCAAAACAAATTCTGATGATGAAGCTGAAAATAAAAAAAAACTAAAAATGATATTACCTTATAAGAAATGATAGAAAAAACATATTCAACAATTTTCGGAGAAACCAAAAGAAAAACAACATATCCTAAAATGTTAAAACGATGTTTGCAGTTTAGGAAGCAACAAATAAAATACAAAAAAAAAATGATTTATTATTTGAAGCTTTAAAAACAATAAAGCCAAGCTCAATAGCTAGTGAATGTATTTACACTGATATCTGGATAATTAGTAACTAAAACTAGAACAAGACTAAATCATCGATCTGGAAATTCATTGTCTTTAAGAAAGCACTTAAAATTTAATAATTTATATAATTTTTTTTAATTATTTATTTAAAATATGTTTTTGGTTATTTTAAACGTTATTTATTATTTTTATCTATTCCATCTATATTTTGTCATTTTAACATTTCAAATGTTAATTCAATATTATTTTTCAATTTATGTATAAAATATACTTTTTTTTAAATATTTGAATTGTTAATTAATTTTGTACATTAATAATTATGTATATTTTGAAATAAGAAAAAAAAACCATTTTATAAAATCTTTACTTTATTTTTCACAATTATTCGAAAACCGGTTTTAACCATTTTTTTTAAAAAGTCAGTTTTTGTATAAACTAAATCTTAATTGTAACCTTAAAAATTTTTTTTATTTTTATTTGTATATGGCCATGCCACAAGGATCTTTTATTTTCTTAAAATCTTACAAGTTTATACTAATCTTTACTCCATTGGTGTGATATACAAACGGACATTATCAACAGCAATAAAATCTTTCCTATCTCTGTATACATTATGAAAAATAAATTTCTTGTAACAATAACTTAGGATATTATAACATATTGGGTTTTTTTCAATTTATTAAAAAATTGTATTGGGTTATTTTTTTTTAAACGTTTGATTCCTTTTTTTAAAAAAAAAAACAAACTTTTTCATCATATCCATCATTGTTCTAGAAATAATTGAATACAATATACAATTTATATAACATTCAAGCCTCTCTCTCTCTCTCTCTCTCTCCCCCCCCCCCCCCCCCCCCCCCCCCCCCCCCCCCCCCCCCCCCCCCCCCCCCCCCCCCCCCCCCCCCCCCCCCCCCCCCCCCCCCCCCCCCCCCCCCCCCCCCCCCCCCCCCCCCCCCCCCCCCCCCCCCCCCCCCCCCCCCCCCCCCCCCCCCCCCCCCCCCCCCCCCCCCCCCCCCCCCTCCCTCCCCCCCTCTCTCTCCCTCTCTCCCCCCCCCTCCCCCCCCCCCTCCCTCTCCCCCTCCCCCTCTCTCTCTCTCTCTCTCTCTCTCTCTCTCTCTCTCTCTCTCTCTCTCTCTCTCTCTCTCTCTCTCTCTCTCTCTCTCTCTCTCTCTCTCTCTCTCTCTCTCTCTCTCTCTCTCTCTCTCTCTCTCTCTCTCTCTCTCTCTCTCTCTCTCTCTCTCTCTCTCTCTCTCTCTCTCTCTCTCTCTCTCTCTCTCTCTCTCTCTCTCTCTCTCTCTCTCTCTCTCTCTCTCTCTCTCTCTCTCTCTCTCTCTCTCTCTCTCTCTCTCTCTCTCTCTCTCTCTCTCTCTCTCTCTCTCTCTCTCTCCCCCCCCCCCCCCCCCCCCCCCCCCCCCCCCCTCTCTCTCTCTCTCTCTCTCTCTCTCTCTCCCCCCCCCCCCCCCCCCCCCCCCCCCCCCCCCCCCCCCCCCCCCCCCCCCCCCCCCCCCCCCCCCCCCCCCCCCCCCCCCCCCCCCCCCCCCCCCCCCCCCCCCCCCCCCCCCCCCCCCCCCCCCCCCCCCCCCCCCCCCCCCCCCCCCCCCCCCCCCCCCCCCCCCCCCCCCCCCCCCCCCCCCCCCCCCCCCCCCCCTCCCCCAAATACCCTCTCTCTCTCTCTCAATCTCTCTCTTTATATAACATTCAAGCCTCTCTCTCTCTCTCTCTCTCTAATAGCAGAATGATAGTTTCATTTAGTTGGGCAATCAAGAATCATTTCTGGAATGTTAAACTCTGATTCCATGAATTTATTACTTCAGTAAACTGCAAAGGATAAAATAAGAGAGAATGCTTACTTAATAGTAAAGAACATGATGTTATTATTGGTCTACTGCAGAATAAAATTATCTCCAATTTTAATCCAGTTTCTATTCTCCACTGCCACCAGAAAACTTTATCATTTTAGCCAATCATTTCATATAAGATGCCATGTTTTTTACAATTTTTTTGAGACTCAGTTTAAAACATCAACTGTCTATCTATTATCATCTCTTATGTCTACCCAAACTACAGTTTATTCTGATATATCTATCATTGATGTCAGTTATACACTTTTTTCTATCATTTTCAATCTTTTCTTGTTATTCTCTTACATATCTCTCCATACTTTGTTAAATGGGATGAAGCTTCAGCAATGCTCTTTTGTTAAGTGATTAAATTATAGATCCATAAGTTAGAAGTGATAAACACATCTATTAAAAACTTTTATTTTCAAACCTTCTCTATAAAATTTAGATGACTTAAGTAATATCCATTTACTTGTACTCCTCTAGATTCCCTTTTAATCCACAAAATACTTTCTATAAAATTATTATAAAAAATTTGCAGTATCTTACACATTTTTCAATGAGGATCTTTTTAGTATCACCATGCTACATAATTATTGATATTTGCATTCTGAAAATATTCTTCAGAATATGCCAGTATCATGGTTCTATATTTTATTGAGTCAAAGTTTTAATTACAATAGAAATACTGGATTTTTTATTTTAAAAGAAGTAATTGGAAAATTTATACAACAAATCTCTCAATGTTAAAGCATGCATGCAATAAAAATATTGACATTTAAAAAATAAAGAAGATATTTAAAATTACAGGCCTATTATTTTTCTGTCAATTCTATACAAAAATTTTATTTATTTCTAGAAAATTTTGGGTTTAAACTAATCACAAGAACAAGCTAGATTTAAAAGTGATTTAGCACGATAGATCAAATCCCAGTACTGTTAGAAATTATAAAAAGGTCTAATGAGTTTAAGCATTAGCTTTTGATTTGCAGATTATAAAAACGAATTTGATTCTGTAAGTAATTTTAAAATGAATGAGATTTTTATTATAATTAATATTACAATTTATATATTTTAGCGTAAGGAAATATAAAAATTACTTTTATATATTCTATTTCCCTGTGAACTATAAATCCAATAAGCAATCAAACTTATTTGGCAAGGGTAAATGCTTTTTAGATGACGCAATAATGTTTTTTTTTCTAATTAAGGATATAACAAATTCAATTTACTGAAGATCATTAAAAGGTATTGATTTTTTTTTTGTTTACATTTCAATTTCAAAATGGCAGCTTAATTATTGCAGGATATCATTAAAATATTGATTCGTGTTTGACTACTTTAAAATAATTCATTTACATTTATCTTTTTTTTTCGATAAAAATACAAACATATATAATTTAATTATACAAAGTAATTAGACGGAAAGTCATTTGGTTAATGAAAATTTGTACTATTATTTTTTCAAAAAATATTTTAGTTAAATCATATTAAATTTAATAAATGTTTACAAAATTCTTAGATTATTTCTTATGAAGAAATGTTACAAATTTACTGAAAAATATACTTATAAGATATTGATCTTTAGTATATCTAAGAACAGTAATCCAGCAATGCTCAATAATATTTATATCATATTATTAAGGAATTGATGGTAAATGCGTATATAATAATTTTCTTCTTTCCCAAATCAACAATCGATAGCTATATTTTACCAAGGGATGAATGTTTTCTTCAAATCATTTGAAGGGGTTCAAATTGTTGTGTAAAACTTTTATATTCTCTATTACAACTTACTTATTTGAGTTGAATCAAATAAAGATTAAAACAGCTTTTGTAATAAATAGGGTTATGCAGAGAAAAGGTATTTCCACTAGCATTGAAAAACAGTGAAAAAATAGAGCATGCTCAAAAGGAATGCTTGGATAGATTTTCTGATCAGTGATTTTTTTTTAATTGATTATGTACTAACAACCTGATAGAAGAATTCTAAGTATCTCATATTTGATTTGGTTAGAATTTGAATCCCTGTCTTAGACCTGGCTAGAAGTTGTGCTAAAATTACAACATGAAACCCTATTTAGTTAAACATATAAATTTTAAATGTCTGCATTAATATTTTATAATCTTAACAATGCATATATGTGTAGATTAAATACATTAGTGAAATGAAATCTAATGTAACTTCTAAAATTATAATGGTTTACCACCAGACACTCTTTCCTGTGTTCCAGACTGGTTGGTTTGCCTCTATCAGACAAAATTTTGTCCTTTTGAGGTGAATTTCCATTCATATCTTCATTCTTAATGTAACTTTTGATGTTTTTCATTGATTTTTCCATACTATCTTGAGCCCTTTGCTGTATTATTGCATTATTCATGTTATTCATGCTATAATTCTTGCTTGAACAAATGTTTAATCTCTAATGATCTCTGGAATCCAAAATCTTAGCAGGATCATTGCAAGCTTGGAGAACTAAGTTTGTGGAAGGTTGGTATATGGATATATCAAATGTTTCATTCATGGAAATCATTGGTTTTACAGATAATTATTTTTTTCCTTGGAATTTTTTTGATTTCTTAGATTTACAAATGTCTTCGATGTTTATCTCTAGATTCTCTATATTAGAACTTGAATGTTATGCAATGGTATATTGCTAAGGCTACTAATATATCATATGGCTGAAGATCTGTCAGCCCCATATAGCTATTTGAGCTGGATAACTGGGTTTGAAGACATGTAGGTGTCTGAAATTTTCAGATTTTCCACTCAATATATAACTTTTAGTTAAATGCTGGCTTTGGGTTGGTATTTTTAGATCTAGTGTCTGAACCTACCCTGACACCTCTGATGAGTGCCAAAGCACAAAACCATGGTCAGGAGTCTGAGGAGGGATTCCTGACAGAGATATTTTAAATGTGCTCTCTGGCTAAGCATTTATCACAAAGCTTGTTGAGGAATTGGCAATCCTCATTGTTTATAACTAGTTAATAAATTTCACTATTTTTTTTTTAAATTCTGAATTTAATTTATCTATGCCTATGTAAATGTTTATTCAATATAAAGTTCTTTGTTATAAGATATCCAATACACTTTTATTTCTTTTAAAATGCTTAATTTAAATAAACATTTAAACAGTTTTTTTTTACTTTTTGGACTTTTTGCAATACTTTTTATTAAACATGTTCAATATTTTTGATTATCTTATAGGCTTCTTCAATGCTATAAATGGTAATTCATTGCGTTATTTCTTATTTATTTATATAATAATGCAGTGAACTAATTTTGATGTTTTTATATATTCACATATACATATAATTTGTGTATAATGTAACGATACATAAATATGTCATTACATTAATTTAAAATAAAAACTTACAAGTTCGCAAATAAGAGTAAAAAACTAAATGCTAAAATTAAAAATGTTTGTTATACGTATATACATTCGCACAGATGCTAAACTTTAAAAATATTTTTTTCATAAACAAAAAAAAAAAGTATCTGAACGTATTTTTTTTAATAAAAAAATGCCAGATTGAAATATAAAAATATTTTAATAAAAAAATAACGTAAGTTAAAGTAAAAACAGGTATTAATTAATTCCTGTAATCTGTAAATGGAAATGATTGTTTATTAATTATCTAAAAGCTGTGTAATTAAAAAGTCAGATGAAAAGTTAGATAAGAGAAGAAAAAATTTTTAGCTTGACCAATGGAAGCACTAGGCCTTGGCTCGGACCCTAACGAAAGTGATAGACTAGTGACATTTTGTTCATTGAATCCTTGTGGATAATATAAAAGGGAAATACAGTTTTTTTCAGACAGTTCCAGCGTTGTGTGTTTGAGAGATGTGGTATGACGCACATACCAGACTCTCTATAAAAAAAAAATGAAAAGACTGTGATACCTTGAACCAGCTATTGCCATCTCCAGAACATTACCTTCCAATGGAGGCGTCGCGGGAATTGAAAGCAGAGGCCTGGACTCATCTACCATAAGCTATATGAAATGAACAATTGTTAAAATCAATTAAGAACTTTCGTCAAGTTTTACAAATTGATAAACAAGCCAACTGAAATGTTAAAACGGACTCTTATCTGACTTTTGTAAGTTTTTAAATCAAATTAATAATGTTTAATTTTATATGTTTTCCGATTGATAAACATCATTTCCATTTTTTTTTTCTTATTGTAAAGATTATTTAAATGTATGAAATTTAAGTTGTTTATAGACGCTTGCATGGATTCGTTTGCGGTTAATTATATTTTGGTTTTCATATTTGATCAAAATATATAGACATTCGATAAATAATGATACCTTATGGTGAGCATCTAAAATGTATTTATTCGGATGTCTTTTAAGTTATTGGTGACAACGCAAGTATCTTATGGTGAATACTATTGGGTTACTTATAAGTTTCTCTCTGCGATTGTCGGTATCAATAATTTTGTATTTTGATCGTTTATGTTTATTTTGAAATGTTTTTGACCGTGGAATCTATGTAATCGATCTATACCCAACATTTTTAAACAAATCTGTGCGAACGTATTTAAATGTTAAAATTAAGTCGGGCGTGAATGGCTATATAGTTTTGTAAAGTTGTGTTAAGGGAGGGTAATCTTAGGTTATTCATTTTGTAGTTGAATTGGTTCAATGGATTGGATATATTTGTGTAATTAGTAGATGTATGAGGTCCGCTACGGGCAGGATTATAGATATACGCCACACACCCTCTGTTTGCCTATGGATGGGTTTGTAGGTCGGCAGAAGACCGCAGTCCATTCCTATGGAGTTTTTTGTTTATTGTTCTACTTGCCAACAGATGTCACATTCCTGTTGGTGGAGAGTCAATGTCTTCTCTATTTTTACTTATTGTTCAGATGTACATTCCTGAAAATATAGTATTTTGTGTTGTCGTATCATGCTACATTGAATACATGAATGTATCAGATGGATTGGCGCCAATTTGGTTGTGAAATTTGTTGCCTAAGGTTAAATCAGGGAAGAATATTTTCTTTTCAAATGCAGATCTATGTAGTCTATTCATACTTGACTATCTAAATAATAATTAAACTCATTGAAACTTAATTAAATGTAAAATTAAAAGTTAATATAAAAATCTAAAATGTTAAACTATATGTTAATTTCTGGCAGTGGCTTTTACTCTTTGATATTTAAGATATAAATTAAGATATAGATTTTTATCTCTGCGTCTCCACTGAGCTAGTGACTTGGGCTAACGATCGGAATATTTAAATAAAGTGGAATCTTAACAGTGCGTATCTGCCTACTTTATAAATTTTTCTAGGATCAAATGCCTAGATGGTGCCCTGGTAGTTGCAGATATTGTTTTTGCGGTTAGATTTGATCTTCACTTTCATTTCGATCATTATAATTGGCACCCAATGTGGGGCCAATTATAACAATCGAAATGAAACGATAACTTTCCAAGCCCCTATCGTTTCACCATCAAACCTAATGACACTCTCATCTGTGCTAAGTTCGAACCTATTTAAATGTTAATAAATTTAAAATTAGTTCATGTCTGTCTAAACAGCATTTATATATTTACGTGCGAACCAACGCTATAATTAGATAGGATTAGTAAAATTATAGCGTTCTAAAGTTATTTAATATTTCTAAAAATGTTTATTATATTATTTAAGTTAAGAGTAAATTATTAATTTTGTTGTTTAATATTGTAATTTCGTATGTGGATATATAATCTGTGCTATATAGAAGGACATGATTTAAAATATGTAAAAGCCATTATTTAAAAATAATATTGAATATGTTTAAAAATTGTTAAAAGATTTCTTGTTTTAAATATATTTCAGGGAAAAGTTTCTCGAAAATATATTTAAAAGCTATATCAAAATATGTTTGTAAATTATTTTTAATAAATATGTTAAAAATGTTTTCGTTTTAAAAAATGTTAAAAGGTCATCGCACCCGCTTTGCAAGCAAGTAGTTGGTTACAGACGGGTATGGGTTCGCGTCCCGGCCAATGCTATGATATATGAAAAAAAAAGGTTGTTTTTAAATAGAAAGAGTTTCTATTATATGTAAGATTAAAAATTTCTATTATATGTAAGATTAAAAATAAAAGCTGGTCAAGTAATTAAAAGATTTTTGGTTGTAAACAAGTGTCATTAATGACCTCACCTGGAATTCGTAAAAAGTAAAACTAGTTCAAAATTTACTAATTAAAATCTCCTTAGATAAGATTTAAGTTATTTTAAAATCTAAATTGGACAATTGTTTGCAACAAAAAATCTTAATTATAGTAATAGCTTATGGAATGTTTCTAACATAAGTTATCTAAGATTTGGATTATAAATTGAAAAATATTTAATTAAATTCCTGAGTTTAGTGAGTCTTGAGGTGGGAGATTCCGATAAGGAAAACAGATAAATACTCTGTATTTTTAACGAGAGAGCCATATTGTTAGAGAGAGAGAGAGCCATATTGTTAGAGAAAGAGAGCCATATTGTTAGAGAGAGAGCCATACAAGGGATAGAGAGCCATATTTTTAGGAAGAATTGCAGCCAGTCTTCACAATTGTTAATGTTTAACATGTCTGGCTAAAAGCGGGCATCTTGTTGCTGTTACTCTGCAGGAGAACAGGGTTTCTCTCATCGAAATGCCTAAACCACCATCATGCCGATAGAAGAGACGAGCCTAACATAATGGGAAAGATGATGCTGCCCAGTCAAACTAAACCAAACCAACAGCCAAGAACTTGCAGATATATCATACCGGTACCATTTTATTTTTCAAACCGCAGAGCTCTTTGTAATTCTGTGTAAATGTAAATAATATCTATATAAGTTAGCTAACTTTCTTTTTAAAATAATGATAAAGCTAAATGTAACCAAAACTTAAATCCATTTAATTAATATTTTAAATATGTCAATTGCTATCCGAAATTTCATGTTGTTAAAGTTTAAATAATCTGAGTAATTTATATTTTCCTTTCATTTAAAGTAAATTATTTAGTTTAAAGTTATATCACTGCGGTTGTGTCTATATTTCTTTGCTTATTTTAAATGCTTATTATATTTTATATGCCAATATTTCGAAACAGTGAGCACTTAATTTCATGTATATTTTAAGAAGATATTAATTGAAAATCTTCGCGTAATTTATTTATAGCCTCAACATTCTACGCTGTTTCGAAATCCTATTTTTTTATTATTTAAATGATTTAATATGTGAAATGTGGCTCTTTTATAATCAACCATTTAAAAAAAACTTAACTTGATAAGTTTATTTAGAATTAAATTTAGCCTTGATCATATAAGTATATTTGACATTTAAATTCTTAAGTCCATAGAAATATACTTTTCCTCCTTAAATATTTATTATCTATAAGTAACTTAATAGATCGAACATGTCAAAGTACAGATGTAATAATATTCCCTTTAGTAGCATAGAAATTTATTATCAGGCTACGCAAGAGTTGGTCCCAATTTGATAGAGCTAATATGCTATTAACTCGTATTTCATAGTATGAAATATACTATTCTTTGCTTGGCGGATGTGATATTATTTTATAAAAATATTCTCGTTTTGCTGCTATACGTAATATACGTATCTCAAGATGGAGCCACGGCATTGCCAGCACTTCTTTTCTTATAGGGTAGAGCAGTAGCGAAGCCTGAGCCAAGGCCAGGTTAGCACGTAAGACCCCCGCCATTCCTGAACACAATGTTCCTTTTCATGCAGCATTGCGATCAGTTACAGGGTACCGGCGTTTGTCGCAAGAACCCTGAAGTTATTTCATCCATCCGCAGAGCGACTTTTCCTATTATTGTTTACCTGTGCCATAGCGGATTGGTAAAATCTTATGCAGCCAACTCTCCCACCTTTATATAACGCTTTCAGCACTCTGAAATTTTCTCTCGAAAGCCATGTTCGATCGATCATTACCTGAGCTGGTTTATGCGCTCGTTATTAAATTATATATGGGTATTTTAGTAAATAAATTCATGATCAAAGTTCGATATAATTATGTATCTTCCAGCCACAAATGTAATAGGATTTGGCTTATCGAGAGTTATAGACATAACGTAGTGATTAATTATGTATCAATTGTAAACAATTCCTAGGATGGGCACATGTTAAACTCATCTATGAAATTTAATGATTACTTATGTAAAGCGATTTTGAATTATCAAATGTTTGTACATTCAACGCTGAAATGTGTAAAACTGATCAATTTCATGCCAATTGTAAATAACTATATAATTAATTTAATGTATTTCGTTCTCTGTTTCGTTATTGATCTAATTCAATCCAATTCTAATTACTATTTATAGTCTATATATGTGAAAACTATGCATTAGGTTAAATTAAATTTAGTGATATTTTAGTCAATTCAGAACCTTTCTTTTATTCATCAGAGTCTTATTGCTTCTCCGTGACCTATGTCGGCCGTGTGGAAAGAGGTATACTACGTGTAATTTCAAGGTGGTCATTCGTAGGGTCTTGAGTCTTGGAATCCTGGCTTACGAGTTGAAATGCGGTCGGACTCGGGATGTTACAGTCCTAGTCTGGTCAGCTTCGGTCTCTTTTGCTTGGATTCTGAATTCTGTTACGCGAATGTACAAACTTGACTGTTACATAGTAACGGTCAGAATCGTCTATCTCGCTAACACACTGCATAATTCAAACCCCAGACACTAAACTGAATATTCTAGGAGGGGTTGCCTTCTAGATATACTAAGTTCGAATCTAAAGTCCAAATTTCACAGCGCCACCTACGTGATAACGCATCTGATGCTACAACTAGTATAACCTTTTACCGGTGCCTGGTGGTCAGGGAGAAACAAAAGACTCTATACTAAGATAAGTTTGGGTGGCTAATTAACGTCTATGGATTTATAAAAGAAATGCAGAAAATATATATATATATAGACCGAGACAGTGATAGGAATCAAATAAAATAAGAGATAAAATTTAGTTTTAAATAATTTCACACAATTTATTTATATATATATAAAACGCCACTGTCTGCTTATATGAGACAGGGACGCGTATTAAATAATTGTTGGCATTTATATTTCAGTAATGACAAAAAGGTTTTAAAACAGTGTGATATATTCTATTCCTCGGGCTAATAGCGTTACGATAATGTGCTTGACAAGATAGGAACATGTGCGAGGTGCTTTGAGTAAGTAGACAAGTTTAAGACAATATTTGAAATTAAATGTTCTAAAATATTTATTGATTTCGAGAATAGTAATGGACTAAAGCTTACTAAGCAAACGTGGGAATGGGATCAAAGCATTTATTTGAGAATAATAATAGATTTGTATTGGGAGGTCAGTATTGCTGATAGTGAATTTATAAAGTTGGAGGGTGTGACTCGTTTAAGTCACAGATGCTTTGTAAAATAAATATAAAATGAAACAATATTGAAGATCCGGAATAATTACGGAGGGCATCTCGCCACTAACCCATAGGAAAGTATTTTGACGAACAGCCGAAACTTAGCGACTGTGTGACGATTGCGTTTAATGTCCAGGGGTGTCATTGGTGAACACCCTCTGCCTGGAAACTTGCAATAAGCGAAAAGAACGGACTTTGCCGTGTAAAGAATCCTTGGAAAAATAAAACAAAGCGGTCTCAACAACCAATTCATGTACCAGCAATATGAGACTAGTGTATATAAAAACATACTAAATGGGTTTTACTTGGATTAAGAGAAATGCCCAATCAAATTCCCCGAAATTCATTTAAGAGGGTCCGCACATTCTCGACGTCAATGATGAACTTTATAATGAAAGTAGAACCCGGTAATTAAAATAGGAAAATGCATGAAAAGTAAGTATAGATTTATATACGCAATCATGCATTTGGGGACACATTTAATCATTGACTTCGCACATACTCTTATATTAGATTAAAATCAATAACATGTAGATTTTAAACTATGTGATTATGTTACATTAAAGAAAAGAATCGCCCTCGAACGAGTGATTTGCAAGACAATAAAATTGAAAAATTATAAATTTAAAATATGCCTTAATAGCGGCGTCTTATTTTCAATAGAGGTCGGTCAAAGACGATTCTGACACATTATCATAATAAAATAAAAGAAAGCTTTATAAATAGAAAATATTAACCCAAGGATAGAGCAAAATGTTGAGTATATTTAAATATATGAAAGAAATACATAATGAAGTTGTGAAATATAAGAAAACAATGTTAAATAGCTATAGCATGTTAGTTAGTGATCACAAGAGCTCTTGGGTTAGTTTGGGTTACCTCTGGAAACGCATTTGCAGGTAGATGTTCGGCAGGTTTTATAATTCAGCAGCAAAATCTGGAATGTTCATATTTTGGCAGCGGCAGCAGCAGTTCCGTGATCCGTGTGATAATTTCTGATGGTATGGAGCAGCGGCTGGCTGATCCGAGGGGACATTCGATCTTCACTTTCATTCCGATTGGTACAAACTGGCTACCCAACTTGGGCCGATCTTTAATAAACACGAGTGCCCTGAGAATTTTAAAAGTGAATCATGCCCGTAAATTTTTTTTCTGAAATAGTATAAATAGATTTGTTGTATTGACGTGGAGTTACACTTTGAAATTTTGTCTTAAAAGTACTGCCAGTCGAAAAATTGCACATATGTAGATATAAATTCAAGGAATAAAAAGTAATAAATAAAACGTAATTAATAAATATAAATCATATTTTTTTTTTTAAAAGTCTTGTTTAAAATCTAATTGTTTAACTTGCCTAAATAATACTTAAAGGTAGGAGAAATGAAACTTGGAAGGGAGGGGGCAGAAATTTAGCTGGTAGTAAGGAATCATCAGTCAACTTTTTTTTTATCATTATATTTGTAATTACTGTTTTGTCTTTTAAAAAAAAGTTTTGTCCTTTTGAAATTTCATATATAACAAATTTGTGTAACGTAATTACTAACACTAAGTAATTTTTTATTTTTATTTTTTAATGTTTTTGTTTTTTGAGGAAGTTTACTGATATGTAATGATACATAAATATATTGTTACATTAATTTAAAATAAAAACTTACAAGTTCGCAAATAAGAGTAAAAAACTAAACGCTAAAATTAAAAATGTTTGTTATACGTATATACATTCGCACAGATGCTAAACTTTAAAAATATTTTTTTCATAAACAAAAAAAAAAGTATCTGAACGTATTTTTTTTAATAAAAAAATGCCAGATTGAAATATAAAAATATTTTAATAAAAAAATAACGTAAGTTAAAGTAAAAACAGGTATTAATTAATTCCTGTAATCTGTAAATGGAAATGATTGTTTATTAATTATCTAAAAGCTGTGTAATTAAAAAGTCAGATGAAAAGTTAGATAAGAGAAGAAAGAAGTTTTAGTTTGACCAATGGAAGCACTAGGCCTTGGCTTGGACCCTAAAGAAAGTGATAGACTAGTGATGTTTTGTTCATTGAATCCTTGTGGATAATATAAAAAGGGAAATACAGTTTTTTTTGGACAGTTCCAGCGTTGTGTGTTTGAGAGATGTGGTATGACACACATACCACACTCTCTATAAAAAAAAAATGAAAAGACTGTGATACCTTGAACCAGCTATTGCCATCTCCAGAATATTACCTTCCAATGGAGGCGTCGCGGGAATTGAAAGCAGAGGCCTGGACTCTTCTACCATAAGCTATATGAAATGAACAATTGTTAAAATCAATTAAGAACTTTCGTCAAGTTTTACAAATTGATAAACAAGCCAACTGAAATGTTAAAACGGACTCTTATCTGACTTTTGTAAGTTTTTAAATCAAATTAATAATGTTTAATTTTATATGTTTTCCGATTGATAAACATCATTTCCATTTTTTTTTCTTATTGTAAAGATTATTTAAATGTATGAAATTTAAGTTGTTTATAGACGCTTGCATGGATTTCTTTGTGGTTAATTATATTTTGGTTTTCATATTTGATCAAAATATATAGACATTCGATAAATAATGATACCTTACGGTGAGCAACTAAAATGTATTTATTCGGATGTCTTTTAAGTTATTGGTGACAACGCAAGTATCTTATGGTGAATACTATTGGGTTACTTATAAGTTTCCCTCTGCGATTGTCGGTATCAATAATTTTGTATTTTGATCGTTTATGTTTATTTTGAAATGTTTTTGACTGTGGAATCTATGTAATCGATCTATACCCAACATTTTTAAACAAATCTGTGCGAACGTATTTAAATGTTAAAATTAAGTCGGGCGTGAATGGCTATATAGTTTTGTAAAGTTGTATTAAGGGAGGGTAATCTTAGGTTATTCATTTCGTAGTTGAATTGGTTCAATGGATTGGATATATTTGTGTAATTAGTAGATGTAGTATGAGGTCCGCTACAGGCAGGATTATAGATATATGCCACACACCCTCTGTTTGCCTATGGATGGGTTTGTAAGTCGGCAGAAGACCGCAGTCCATTCCTATGGAGTTTTTTGTTTATTGTTCTACTTGCCAACAGATGTCACATTCCTGTTGGTGGAGAGTCAATGTCTTCTCTATTTCTACTTATTGTTCAGATGTATATTCCTGACAATATAGTATTTTGTGTTGTCGTATCATGCTACATTGAATACATGAATGTATCAGATGGATTGGCGCCAATTTGGTTGCGAAATTTGTTGCCTAAGGTTAAATCAGGGAAGAATATTTTCTTTTCAAATGCAGATCTATGTAGTCTATTCATACTTGACTATCTAAATAATAATTAAACTCATTGAAACTTAGTTAAATGTAAAATTAAAAGTTAATATAAAAATCTAAAATGTTAAACTTATTCCTCAAAATTTAAATATTATTTTATATGTGCGTAAATAAATATTTTTATATGTTAATTTCTGGCAGTGGCTTTTACTCTTTGATATTTAAGATATAAATTAAGATATAGATTTTTATCTCTGCGTCTCCACTGAGCTAGTGACTTGGGCTAACGATCGGAATATTTAAATAAAGTGGAATCTTAACAGCGCGTATCTGCCTACTTTATAAATTTTTCTAGGCTCAAATGCCTAGATGGCACCCTGATAGTTGCAGATATTGTTTTTGCGGTTAGATTCGATCTTCACTTTCATTTTGATCGTTATAATAAATAAAAATACTAAAATAAATTCATTATATGATTATTTAAATGTACTACATTTATGTGATGTAAATTATCAAATATTTAAATAAAAAGTCTCTTAAAAATGGATAGTGCTTTATTTAGAGAATTATTTATTAAAAAAAAAAAAAACAATGCAAAAATAATAAAAACATACTAGGGATTTTACTATAATAAATATGATTGTGTTTAAAAAAACCTTACATAAGGTTGGTTGATAAAGAAAACAATAAACACATATAACATTGTTTTTTTTTTCTTTTCTGTCCTTTTTTTCAATATTCACTACATATGAAGCACACCTAATCATTCTCAGAAAACGAATTAAATTTAAATCTACTTGCCTACCTTTTTCTATAATAAAGAAAATAACCTTGATCTGACCCACGTATTGTAAAAAAAGTTATCAAGACTTAGAAAGATTACTGTGACCTTAGTTTTTCTTACTAGAGAGAAAATTACTTTTGAATCGCTGTCAACTCAATTTTTTATTTATAGTAATAATGTTCAAGCTGGGTGTTAAAAGCAAGTGTTGGGAACAATGTTTTATAATAGCTTTTCACCAAAAGGTCGAACTCTGACAAATGCTTTTGCAAAATAAAAAAATCCTTAAAAATAAACACTAAATAAAATTACAATAAAACTTAATTTAACTCTAAAATTACAGAAAAGTTTAAACTGTCACATATATATATATAACGAGAGTTTAATCATTCATATAAATAATGGATTTCCATAATGTTTAATAAATTTACAATGTTAAATTATATTATAGTTCATATAGGGTTAAAAATAATACAAAAATAGTGCATATATTTATTAGAAGGCAATAAACAAATTATGTTAATGGAAATAGACTACCACAATTATATTTTTTTATGAAATAAAGAAGAATGGAGACAATAGATATAATACATTTTTTTAATCAAAAACAAACTTTATTAAACCAATAAATAAATAAATAAATACATAATATTGTATAATAAAAACAATATGAAAATTAAAGTTCTATAGGTAGAAATTGGTCTTCAAATGTCAATAAGTTCCCATCTGCTATTAAATAAATCTTGTGATGATATTCTATTGTCTCTTGCATTTTATTTAATATAACTTTTCACATAACATAAAATTATTTTTTTTGAATAGTTTTGAAATGATATTTTGCTATCGACATTGCTAAATCCATTTGATATAAACATTTTTTAAGTAATGCTGATCATTTTATAATTATTGCTATAAAATATTAAGAAATATATAAAACAATCTTAATAATAGAAAACTGAGAAAAATTAGAAATAAATAATGGTAAGATTAAAAAAAAAGTTGTTTTTTTACTAAATTCTTAGATGAAAGAATGTGAAATTTAATGCAAATAAATGAAATAACTCAATGGATAAAAGAGTTTGCATACTTAGTTTGCAGTAAAGAAGGTTTCCCTCTTCTTTTCCAATATGTAAGCTTGTGGTTAAGACCTGTAGAGGTCCCTACCTTCGCATTTTCAACCACACGTGCTTTAGGTTTATTGCCTTAGTAAATATCACCATTTCTAAACCTATACTCATTCGTTATGATTGCTCAAATTATTTATTAATATTACAGATAATGGATAAATGTACACATTGACAAAACGCTCCATGCAGTAGAAGCACTCAGTGCAAACCAGAGTAATCATTGGATGTAGGAAGGTACATTTAATTTTGGTGATATCTTTTTGATACCTCTTCCATAATGTGCTTTACTAAAGCACATTAAAACAATGTTGCTTTTGTTTTGTTTTATAGTCACACATTTTTGTTAGCTCTGATTAATTTGGACTACCATATAAACATTATACTCAAAATATAACCAGATCATTATTTTTAAACTAATATCACAAATATATCTCAATTGCCTGATTACCAGAGAAAAATTGTAAGCATGCTTAGGAAATCATTTGTCTATATGTGACACAGATTCAATACTGATTCTGATAGGCATAATGCAAAAATTACAAAAAAATAAAAAAATATTATTAGAAAAAGAATAATATTTCTGCAAATTATCCATGAGCAAAATATGTATAATAATATGCTCACACATTATTACTTTGAATAGAAATTATTTTTGTAAATATAAACGTAATTCTTATTAAGCTTAAAATATTGAAATGTATTAGAGAAAAAAAAAAATTCAAACTATAAATATTCTTGATATTTTAATTAAATGTTTGTCATTATAGAAAAAAAAATGTTCCAAAAGACAAAATATTTGAAATCTTATACATTTATATAACAACAGACAAAAACAACAAATAAATGTTAAAATAATAGATGTAAAATGTCGATAAAAAAAATGGTTACATTTTAATGATAAAATTTGATTAAATTGTTATTATTAATAACAACAACAACAACAAAAAAAAAAATAGAAATGGTCTAAATAATATTAATGATAGTGCAAGTAGGTAATTTATAAAAATTATTAAAAAATATTATTTTATTAACCAAAGGCAAAATATAAAATCTATACATAGAACTCAATTCACTGCAAAACTATAATAGACCATTTTAGAGTAAAATTATATTCGCATTTGATCGAGAGGAAAATGTTTGAGCAATTGAAAACATGAAACACGCATATCAATGAATACTTGTGAATGTTTTTGTTTGAAAGCCTTTGATGGCAACATTTTACAGACAGTTATATATATATATTTTTTTTATTTTTTATTTTTTTTATTAAGTGGGGGGTTGGGTTTTGGTTTTTTTTTTTTTTTTTTTTTTTTTTTTTTTTTTTGGGGTGTTTTTTATATATATATATATATATATATATATATATATATATATATATATATATATATATATATATATATATATATATATATATATATATATATATATATATATATATATATATATATATATATATTCAGCATTTATTTCAATTATTAAATTTTTTAGAAAGTACAATCTTTATTTCATCATTATTTTCTACCATTAGTGATCTATGTTAGAATGAATGTCTATTCAAATTTAATTCAGATTTCTGAATCCATAGTTTTCTCCATATTATGTCATCAAACTTCCTTATGTCATCCATGCATAGACAGAGGCTAAACCATCCATACAGTAACATCACTCAGTGCATTCCAGAGCACCATGTGATGTTTAGTGGTTTAATATCATCCATGTTTCACACGTGACCATTTTGTATCTCTTAGTTGTTTTAGGATTTAATTTAAAACTTCTACTATTCATCAATTACCATCTCTTTTAGTAGCAATAACAACCAGACCAATTCTACTTCAGTCTGTTAATTTTTCCAATGACATTAATGATACTTATTTGTTCTCTCACTTAAGGAATTCATTTTTATTCTCTCAATTTATATATTTTGATATTTTATTGAATAATGTAAATTTCATAATTACTCTTCCATTAAATATTTAAATATCAGAACTATAAATACGAATAGATAAAATATATCTAATAAAGATGCTCATTTTCAAACACATGGATGCTTTTAACTCTCAGTCATTTTTGTTGAAGCACTTTATCCAAATTTAAGTCTATGATTAATTTCACAATTATGTTTCAATATGTATTAATAATTGGATCAAAATATTTGCAATTTTTATCTTCTAATTTGTGGTTATTAATCTTTATGTTGTTATTGTAAAAAATCTATTGGAAATTATCTAAAAAAAATTAGCATTTATTTTTGGTTCCATTTCTAAAGCTTTTGAAATATTATTAATATTTATATTATATACAAATAATTTAGGTGATTTCAATGATTTTCTTGTATTATTATTTCTTGTTTTTTTTTAATCCCCAAAATACTTCTTATGAAATTAATCTGTTGTATTCCTTATCAATCACTTCTTTTACATTTCAGTAAATTCTACAGATTATGACAATTGATTATAGTTTAGGTATATATTGATGATGAAAACTATAATCACTGCTGAAATGTTTATACAGTCAAATGACTTTTTACAAATTATAAACCACAGTGCAATGTCACTTTTATTCATTGATTCCTTGTGTAATTTTAATATCTGGATGTGATCCAGTGGAAAAGCCCATTTTTAAAAACAGTTTGTTATTTTGCTTGGTTTGGGTCCACATTTTGCTGTACACAAGTTGGGATTTATTTTTATAATGATCTTATATACAACTTATACAAGATTTGTAGAGTTGTAATAGGATTGTAATTTTTAATATTCTCTCTTCATTAAAATAAACCTTGCTACTGCATTCTTTCAATTATCTTTTATATTTGTAAGCTCTAAACTTAGTATATAGTTCACCAAAAAAAGTTATAATTTTCATTACTTTTTTAAGATATCAATAATAATCTCTCATTTTTTTGACATTATTTTTTCTTGTAGTTTTAATTACATGTGCCATCTTTTCATTCAAATTACTTTGATATTTAGAATGTATAATAATTGGAGGAATTACTTTGTTCTTAATTTATATTACTATACATTTTTTTACAGAACTTTGCCCATATATTTCATGATATTGCCTCTTCTTTTAGAAATGAGTAACATTTTTTTATTCTTATTACTAAATTAAATTTCTTTTTATGTTAACATTTTTATCATTTTGTGATTTACTTTTTTCTATAACATTCCAATATATTATTATTAACTCTTTTGCATATCATTTTACAAAACTCCAGACATTCATTTTTTTAAT
Source organism: Epiperipatus broadwayi (assembly GCA_028023455.1). Taxonomy (NCBI): domain Eukaryota; kingdom Metazoa; phylum Onychophora; class Udeonychophora; order Euonychophora; family Peripatidae; genus Epiperipatus; species Epiperipatus broadwayi. The sequence goes on along the minus strand of JAQFVV010000807.1, from coordinate 125,613 downwards.
GAATCATTTTAAAATATTATCATTGTTTTTTCTGCATACATTGTCTTATTTCAGTTGAATTGTGCACTGTTTTTGAACCAGTTATCTTTGTCTCAGTATTAGAGTATCAATAATCTTTTGACTGATTTCAGTCAAGTATGAACTATCTTTGAAGTCTGTTAATATTTTTAAATGATTAACAAATTCTAATTTAAATTCATTGGTATGTTTATGAAGGTTATCATCTGTTAATATTTTTTAATGTTTTCTATACATATTGTTCTCCTATTTTTTTTAGGTGTTTCTAGCCTGAGGAGTATGTTTCTATCATAGGAACCAATCCAATGATCTTTTAATTTATGAATACTGAATTAGGATAATGCTCTAACTAACAAATATTATATTAGTTAGGTCAGCAATATCTGAAGGAGAAAGAAGAAGAATACTTCTTAAAACCTTGTGTTATAAAATTGTGTGATATTATTAACAAACAAATGTATTTAAAATTTCCAATAAAGTTACAATTTTTTTAATAAACATCTAACATTTAAAGTAGAAGATAAGTCTAATATTTTTACCATATTTTTTATAATTGCACATGAAATTTCTACATATCCTGATAATATTTAATTACAACATCATTTTGGTATATAATATAACAGCTGATACTGCCATATCATTAAACTCGTTCAACTCCAGATCAGTTTGTTCCAAAAAAATCATTAACTCAATTACTAAATGTGTATTTGCATTTTATTTTTTATTGTAACCATTCAATTATAGAAATAAATAAATCTAATTGTTATATCTTTAGAAAAACCCTATCTATTTTATTTGGAAAAATGAGAAAAACTTTCCAAACAGAACACTTTTGCATTACTAAATCCCATAACTTTTGAATGGTATATCAGTGGAAGATCTTTTTTGAGAATATGTCAAGACTCTTGGTTTAATATCAGTATTCTGGATATTTTCAAAACAAATATTGACTACAATACCAGATAACATTTCCAATTAAATTGAAAATGATTCATCTCCAATGACATCCCTCATAAATTCATTACCACAAATTTAATTTTTATTTTGATAAAGAAATTTAATTGACTTAAAACAGTCTTACTATTGAAACTTTCTTTGATAACTGAAAGCTTTGTTTATTTTACTTTTGTAAAGAAATTTATTATACTATATTTACAATGATTAAACAGTTTTGCTTTGACTCTTAATGTTTCAACCAATTATAACATTTATATTGGTTATACCGTTTTGGCCTTGTGAAAGTTTATGGTAGACTTTTATAATAGTTATAACCAAACATACAAAGTAATACAACTTGGAATATAATTTAAATCAAACTAATGGATTTACAAATCCTAGCTAAAGCCATGTAAATTTTGTAATATAAGCTTTCAGAGACAAGTCATTTCTCATACAGTTTATAACTGCAAAATCTCATGAAATATGTATTTAGAAACAGTATACACAATCCTCATGCACACCAATGTAAGCACATGTATAAGTCAAGTATTAAAGTAATTGTGTTCTTTTAGTCTAAATAAAGTTACTTTTTAAAACATAATAATAAATCAATTATTTTATATAACGCAATGTTTATAAACTGTAATATTTAAACAGCATTAAGCTGTTGCACATGCGCTTTGGAGATTTTGACTATAAATGACTGAATACTAACACTTCAAACACATGATAAAGACTTTCTTTTCCAAAGACTTTATCATGTGTTTGAAGTGTTAGTATTCAGTCATTTATAGTTAAAATCTGCAAAGCGCATGTGCAACTGCTTAATGCTGTTTAAACATAATAATAGCAATGATAATAATGATGGTGATGATAAAAACAATTTGTAATTTTAAAATATCTCACAAATTAGTAGCATTCTAATAGAATTAGAAATTCTTTAATTACCTTAAATTAAAATTTTTAAATTAACTTGGTGCATAATATCTTAAATTTGTATTTTATTTTTTGACATATTCCTAAAGAAGCCAATTTTATGAATAGTTAATAATATTATATATTTTAAGCTTATTTTATAGTAATAAAATAGGAATGCATCATCATTGAAATATAATGGATAGTATACAATTATAATTGTGCTTTTTTAAATTTGTTTTCTTTTGTTTGTAGCATAACTTTTCTTGTTAAATAATAATAATAATAATAATAGTCTTGCATTGGTGGTCGAGAGGTCAGCGCGACTGCCTTGCACTTGCAGGCAGTTGCCCGGGTTGTGGGTTCGCGTCCCGGCTGATGCTATGACACTTAACAATAATAATAATAATAATAATAATATCAAGAACAATAAAAACCAATGTCATAAACGAATATGACCTTTCTAACTCAAAGAGACAAAAAAGGGAGAAAAAAGCTGCTCAAGAAATGAGTTTTAAAAATGACTATACAAATCTATCTATGAACTATAAATACATTCATATATAAAAGATGCTAGCCCATTTTTCTGTATACTTGTTATTTTATGATTTTGTCTTTTCATTTCTTCTGCAGAAAACTGTTTTTGAAATATTTCATCTCCACTTCTAATTGTAACTCTCGAATACATTCTATTATCTGTCATAACTTAGCATAAAAAAAATCTTGCACCTTTTTGAAATATCTTAGAGAAAATTCTTATATCATAGACAGGACCTATAAAAACTATACTCAAGTTCACCATAAAACACTATTTTGGAAATTCTTGCCTTGTTCATTTGTTTTATATGACCAATTCAATGAAGATGTGACTTGACAATGGTAGACTTTATAGTATCACATCTAACAAGCTGAAAACATATTGATTGATTTTAGAATCCTCTCATTGTGTTTTCAAAATTGTACAGTGTTCTTTTTTATGGAGTGCTAATAGAGTAACCACTTTAACATTATAAATTATATAAATTAACATGTCATTATACAGTTAATTTAATTGTAGAAGTTAATTTCCTACAATTAAATATTTTATATTTTACCTTTATAAAACAACATATTTTATTAGCAAAAATTTATTAACTTTGTAATAATTTGAGATTAGATAATATTGTTGTTTTTAAATTTAGATTTAAGAAAACTATCACTTCCCTAATTTTGAAAACAACTCTGAAATAATAAGTAAATATTTATCTCAACATCTAGAAAATTAGATTTTAGTTTATCTTAAAAAAGATGATAATAAAAGAGAATTTTTGATTGTCTGAATGAGTGAAAAGAAAGAAAGCTATCTAGAGAAGATCATGAAAAAAATTGTATGCTCACTAGGTGCTAGATAAAATAATTGCTTATTTACTCATAATTAAGTTTCAGTAAGAATGATGTTTAGTAAATTTTAAGCAATTTCACCGGCGTCATTCAGTCAAAAAACATCGTAAATAGTAATTTAAAGTGAGAATTAAATTCACGCTCTCCTCAACAGTTCTTCAGATTTGCTCATATAAAAGAGTTTGAGTTGTAGAAATAAGAGGATCCTTTTTATTCCTGCATAAATACTATATCTTGGATTGAAGAGGAAAGTATTCATTTATTTAACACTCTCAAAAGGCGCATGCTCAATTAGCTTGAAAGGCTGATATTTGAATGTAACTTCATAATATTGTAAAGACAACGATGATATCAATGAGATACAAGTAAACTTTTGTTCAAATGATATATGACTAAAGAAATAGACTTTAGCATTGCTTATCTGAAAGTTCATAAAAGTTTACTGTAAAACTAGATGGTACAAGTAAATTGTAATAAACATGAACTCAGTTGCATTAAGTATTCTGTGCAACTGATCACCACTACATAATTATATTCACAATAATAAGAAAACAATGAATGAATAGAAGTATTTTTAGATTGAAATCAAAGACTTTATGTTTGAACTGATTTTAATCATAATTTTAGCAAGTACGTTTTATGAAAAGGTTTTATAATGTTGTGACAATTACAGTTTGTTAATACTGGTTATGATTTAAACTCCAAAATCAAACAATAGTTATGCTTTTTTATCAAAACTATTATTTAGATCATGTACCCATTCCAAAAACAATAATAATTCATTACAAAATTATTATCATTCTGTTTATTAACAATTATTTTGCATGATGACCAATCTTGATGCTTTGAAATCTTCATTATGTGTTTGATTACTATAAGTTTACATTTCTCTGCAGAATCATTATTCAGATTATTGTTATTAGATATTTATTTGTATATAGCACTATGTTTTATAAACTGTAATAGTAATAATCATTCATTAAGTTAATGCACATGCACTCTGTAGATTTTTAACTATAAATGAATACTCTCATTTCCAAACACAAGATAAAATCTTTGTGAAAAGATAGAATGGATCCATCTATTGAGCATGAAGATGTTAAGCAATCACTTTAAATTACTTTTACTATGCCTGAATGAATGATGCTTGCAAAATTTTCTAGAATTTACGATACATCATTCTTAGTTGAAATTAAACAAATGTAAATGAGATAGATGGATTCATTCTATCTTTTTACAAAGATTTTATCTTGTGTTTGGAAGTGAGAGTATTCATTTATACTTAAAAATCTATAAAGTGCATGTGCATTAGCTTAATGGCTAATTATTACTATTACAGTTTATAAAACATAGCACTATATAAAAATAAATATCTCATTTACTTATGTTTAACTTCAACTAAGAATGACGTATCATAAATTCTAGAAACTTTTGCTAGCTTCATTCATTCAGGCACAGTAAAAGTAATTTAAAGTGATTGCTTAATATCATCACACTCTCATTTCCAAATGCTTAAGATTTGCACATACATAAATATTTGGATTGGAAAAATAGATGGATTCATTCTATGTTTTCACAAAGACTTTGTCTTGGTTTTGAAAGTGAGAGTATTTATATATAGTTAAAAATCTGCAAGTTTATGTGCTTTAGCTTAATTGCTGATTATTAATATTGTTATTAGTAAAACACATACTTATCTATCTATTTACTTATCGATTTATGTAATAACCTACTTATCTACATACCAATCTCTTTAACTATTTTTACCTACATACATATCCCACCTCTGTGTTTATATACGTACTTATGTAAATGTAAATATCATTGTAATTATCATTAATAAAATATATTACATGTTTAGGTCTATGTTTTGATATAGGGTTTTAGAACTATAGAGCTAGAGATTTAAAATGATAAGCTGTAAAGGCATTGGTTAGCAGACATTTTTCTTATTTCCCAAATCATAATACTGATCAAGTATGCTTGCATATACAATGAAGTAAAACAAAAGCAAAAGTGTATATTCAAATTTATTAGGAATTTTATATGTGTAATGATCAAAAAATAATAAAAAGACTTAGAGTATTTGTGATGTTATACAAAAGTCACTGCAAACTGCCACATATCAGTTTAGTGTGTTTCACTTTAATTTCTAAATATAATTAGTAATGCCTAAAAAGTGAAACATTTATTAATAATATCAGTTTTGGGCTCATTTTCTTAATAGGTTTGGGTTGATTTTTCAGATGAACAATAAGAACCACTGAAACCAATTAGCATTATTTTAAAGAGAATAAAACAATCTATTTACTGGTATATATTTCATTACTGAGACATTAAATACCAAAAATGTATGTTGTTTAAAAATTACCTTGATTTTTTTTAATATATTTCTTTTGTGCATGTGTGTTAATTCAAATAAATATGTTTTCTAAGATAATTCAGACAATTATTATAAAAATCTAGTATATTTTTAAAAATACAATAATTTTAATTCTGCACTGTAATATGAATTAAATATAAAGACATCACAGAGATTATTTGTGAGAACTTAAGTAATTTTGTATTAGAGAGAACATTAGTCAGTCAGTGAGTTGTGCAGTGGAATAGCTTAAAAAATGGCCATTTAGCAAAAAACAAATGCTTTCAATTCTAGAAGGATATATAAGCTATTTAATATTGGAGCAAAGTGTGACCACCTAATTTTTTTTTATAGTGCCACAATAAATTTAACCATACTTTATAATACTTAATATCAAGTTGTCCACATTGTACATTCCTCTTAACATATGCTAAAATACCCTAAATGGCTGCCAAGTTTTTATCTCCATTTAACTCTGAAAATAATATAATGAAGATCTTGCCCAAGAAAATAATATGTCATCTATGATTTGCTGATGCATTGCTTGAAAGTAATACTACATATTTTAAAAGAAAAACCAAGGAAAAAATTCACATTTTAAATAAAAATTTTGTAACAAGTATATTAAAAAGAATACTGGTTGGTTGAAAAAAGATTCTGAAGTCTGTTGCAAAAGTATAATACAATAAACTGTATGGGTCCAATAAATATCTGTAAATTGATATACTATCACAAAATACACAGTAATATATTAATTAATATTAGCATTTGTTTTTATTATTTATTTTACATGTATATAAAATTTATCACTGAAGTTATATTTATAAGTCACTAGTTAACATTTTATATTAATTTTGCCCATCTATATTTATTTGTGTATATTATTTTTATGTGTATTCATTTTTAAATCAATTTTTTTATTATTAATAATATTATTATTTTGTTTTTTTATTAATTAATAATAATTTTTTTTTATTAAAATAATAAATGCATTTAATTGTGTGCTAATCTGGTTCCCTGTCTCATTTCACAATTGGTTTGGCATTCAAATATGTTATTGGCATTATCTAGATAATGGATGAGTTACAGTTAATTCTCTTCTCTGTGCTATTGTCAACATATTAACAGGGATGGTATTAGGATTGCATGTTTGAGGTCTGTATGTCTTGTGGTTGTTAGTAATTCTTTTATGACGCAATATGGCATCGCTAAATTCTAATTATTAGGCTTCATATGTGGAATGTTCTTGGGACCGACTATCAGAAATGCAATTGTCAGAAAGTAATGATGATTAGGAAATAAATAGATCATATGTATAATGAATGTATAAAAGGAATAATAAAGGAAATAGACAATTTTTGATCATCATCATCAATTCTAAGTGTGATCATATGATAAATACAAAAAACAAATGGGAGTTTGTGCTTGACCTTGGAATTTCCTTTGATACATATGGCACATTAAGAAAGAGTTTCATTACAAGATATGTAATGTGTTCAGATTAATTCATTGCAAATGTCTACATAAATTCAAGTGGCCTCGAGTAACAAAATGCAGCAATACATTATCTTCATCAGTATTAAGATTTCTTAGATATTTTAAATTACTGTAGAATGGCAATATAACATCACCCCAGACCAAACATCACTTGTAGTAACATTATCAGCTTTATATTCTTGTATTGATAAAAAAAGAAAAAAAAATAAGTTTTTAAATTTAATGTTTAGTGTATAACAGATATTATTAATATTTAAAGTACTTTTTACATATATAATTACATCTTCAGCAGAAGTATAAAGATCCATTTTAGTTAGATTTTTTTTTTTACTTTAATACACAGTTTATAAATTATTAAATAAAGAAAAACAATTCAAGGTTATGTAATACAAATATGTTCGTTTTAAAATAAATGTAGGATAAATGAATCAGTTATTTATTGAAATTAAAAATAATACTTTTGTTTAAATTATTGTTAAATGACAACAATGCTTTATTAAAATTAGAAGAAAAAAGCACTTGTTCAAAAAACAGTGTTTACAAATATAGAATTCATTGTTTATGTTACTGTAGAGATAAGAACAATTTTAGTAAGTTAAAAAACATATTTTTTCCCCTTAAAAGTTTGTATTTTAACATGAGCTTATTTTATATATAAATTTTGGATCTGCAATCAAGAAAATTGTTAGTTTAAATACATACTAAACTACCAGTAAATGATTTTAATTTTTAAATAATATTTATAAAAAGACATTAACTATACCTACAACTTCTAAAGTAACAACTTTTAAGAATGACACTTAAAAAAAGTGATTTGAGATCTTAATGAAATGACACCATTACACAAAAAAATTGTTACTAAACAAACACTAAATGATTTGGGTTTTTAAATAATATTTATAAAAGCACATTAAGTATACTCATATGATATTTTATCATCTTCCATTATCAATCCACTGCAGAATGAAGGTATCTCCACATTCAATCCATCTTCTCCAAATTTAGCTTCTCATCTCCACATCACCCCTGCACACTTTCTTATTTCATCCACCCATCTCACAGGTGGTCTCTTTCTGAGACTTTTACAATCTCTTGGAAACAAGTTTAAGATTTTGATTGTCCCTCTATTATCAGATCTTCTAGCAATGTGTCCAGACCAACTCCACTTTAGTCTTTTAATTTTTTCAATGATGTCATTAGCACCTGTTTGTTCTCTTAGACATATATTGCATTTTTGATCTCTTCTTGTTACTCTGAACATGCATCTCTCCATATTTCTTTGAGTGCTCTGATGTCTCTGTATTGCTCTTCTATTAAATGTCCAAGTTTCAGGTCCATAGGTAATAACTGGTAAAACACATTTATTAAAAACCTTTCCTTTCAAACACATAGGCATATTTCATTTTAGTGTCAAGTTATTTCTACCAAAAGCACTCCAACCAAGTTTAATTCTTGATTAATTTCATCCATTATGTTTCCATCTGTATTAATAATATGACCAAGATATTTGTTACTGTTAACTTCTTCTAACTCATTATAATCAATCTTTATTTTCATATTTTGAGAAAATCCATTAAACATTACTTTAGTCTTTTTAACATTTATCTTTAGTCCTACTTTCCTACATTCATCTTATAACTCCTGAAACACTTCCTGCAACTCTAAAGCATTATTTACAAAAACAACTACACCATCTGAAAAATCTAAATGACTTAAATAATTGCCATTTACTTTCAATCCTTTAGCTTCCCATATTAATCAACAAAATACTTCTTGCAGCACTGCTGTAAAAAGTTTTGGAAAGATAAAGTCTTACTTTCCAATGTTGACTTCTCAGTATCATTATGTAATCTAATTGTTGCTGTGGAATTTTTATAAATATTTATTAAAATATGACAATATTCTGGATCTATACCTTGATGATCCAATGTTTTAATCACTGAAGAAATGTTTATAGAATCAAATTCTTTTTCATAAAGTACAAATCTAAAGCACAATGTCAACTCATATTCATTTGTCATTTCTATAACATCCCTCAATACCTGAATATGATCTTCCATACTAAAACCATTTTTAAATCCAACTTGTTCTCTTGGTTGGTGGAAATCCAATGTTCTGTGTAGATGAGTTGTAATTATCTTGGTAAAATTTTGTATAAAACCGATAAAAGGCTGATAGGTCTGTAATTTCTAATATATTCTTTATCACCTTTTTAAAATATTAATATTAATACTGCATTTTCCAATCATCAGGTACATCTTTATTATTTAGACATTTGGTATATAACTTTGTTAAAAAAATGTCTACTTCTTCACATGCTTCTTTTAATATATTAATTATATTTCCATCATTACCAAGAGCCTTTGCTTTCTTCATACATTTAATTGCATGTCTCACTTCTTCATCTAAAATTCTGGGCAATTCAGGAGATGTAATAGATATAGGAGGTATTTGTTCTTTATTACTATATAATCCTTGATAAAAGTCTTCTACCCATTTCATGATGTTATCTTGCTTTTTAGTAATAATCCCATCTTTTTTTATTATTGCAGATATAAATTTCCTATCAGTACTAAAATGTTGTTTTACTCTCTTGAGACTTGTATTCTTTTTTTACAGATTTCTTTGTTAGTACACAGTTATACTTTCTTATATCATTTTCAACCCTTTTCCATAACATTTTACAAATTCAAGATATTCAGTTTTTTTTAATGCACCACTTTTGTATATCTTCATATTCCTTCTTTTCTTCATAAATTCTCTAGTCTCAGTAGAACATTTATTGGTCAATTGATGCTTTTTTTTACCAGCTATCTTTGTTGCAGTTTTTAAAAGTGTATCAATTATTTTCATATTAATTTCATTCAAATCTGAATCATGTTCAAAATCTCCTAACACTTGAAACCTATTTGTAAGTTCTAATTTAAATTCATTAGAATTTATCTGAAGATTAGGAATATCAACTGTAAATATTGTTTTCCTTAATAATTTTTGTCTCTCTAGTTTTGCATTAACACGTATCTTACATCTTACTAATCAATGATCACTTCCTGTGTTAAACTTATTAAGAACATTAAAATCTTGAAATATGCATTTTCTGTTAGTCAAAATATAATTCAATTCTGCTGGATCTTCATTTGAATGCTTCCATGTCCATTTCCTTTTAACATTTTTCGAAACAAAATTATAATATAAAGTTTTTACTTTTTAACTCCACAAGTCTATGTCCTCTGTCATTCGTATTACCATAACCAAAATTACCTTGTTTACCAATTCTAGCATTGAAGTCTCCCATAACAATTTTAAAATGTTGGTTACTCTGATCAAAAGCCTTTTGTACATCCATATAAAGATCTTCTACTACTTCATCACTACGAGAACTTGTTCAGGCATATACCTGAATTATCTGCATTTGGTATCTGCTATTAAGTTGTATAACTAACTTTTCCATTCTGTCTGATACACCATCAATCTCCACAATGTTGTTCTTCCACTTTTTATTTATGTTTATAATTTATTTATATTTATATATTACCATGTAATATATAACAGGAATTGTCATCTTGAAACAACAAAAAAAATAATATCACAGAAAATGCATATCTGTACTAAAAATTTTCCCTCCAAAAATGTAGAATGTGATTACAGAGTATGCTGGGAGTTTCACCAGAAATGCTAATAAACACATTTTTTATAAACAAATTAAACCAAGAAAAAATTAAAAAAAACCCACAAAAAACATATTAAAAACAGAATAAAAACCACAAAAAATTACATATTAATTGTGAGACTGAAAATATGAAAGCATCATGAAAAAAAAATTGTGTTGATAAAAAAAAACACGTTTTCACGTATACTCATGGGGATTATTTTCTTTCAATTTAATGTCATCACTCCATTACACATTTATGGTGAGTGTGTGAAGGCCTCCTACCTCCCCTATGCTACATCATAGCTCTAATATGAAAGTATCATAATATTCACATTATTTTTTTGAAAAGAGAAAAAAGAGCTTATGTCTTAAAATAAAAACCCATATATATATATATATATGTTTATTTATTTATCCAACATTGATATCTAACTGAAAAATAATAAAGTCGCATTAAATAAAATTAATTTAATCTAAAATATTAATAGCCCCATTTGTGTTTAGTTTAAAAGCATATCTTCAGTATATTGATTCAAGTATTTTCTGACTAATCTTACACTATTTAATTGGAGAAAGAAAACTTCTCAGAGAAAACTACTATTTCTTAATTTAGGTGGTTATTCGTGTATAGTATTGATTTTCAATAAGAAGATGCCGGTGCAATAATTTTTCTGTTTTTATTCTTTCTTTTTAATGACAAAAATAAAATTCTTAATAGATACACACACATATAATTTTTTGCGATTAATATAATTTACTAAAAATAAATGCTATTTGGTCCTCAAAGCTCAGTATATAATAAGCAGGATTAGTAAAAAATATAGTGAATGGTATTGATTTATATTGAGAATTTTTTGAAAAAATAGACCTATATTTAAAAGCATGATAGTGATTTAATGCATATATATATATATATATTGTAACGAGCACAGACGCTCGTTATATTGTTTTTTTTTTATTTATTAAACATGAAAGTAAATTAAAAAGTTCGCATTTAAAAATTTTCTTTAAGAATTAAAAATTGAAATTAAATATCATCTTAAACTCGTATATATTAAATCGCACAGATAATGAAAAATTATTAAAATAAAACTTTATTAAAGGAAAAGTATTTTAAAACTATATTTTAAAAAGATTTGGAGATAAAATTATATCTTTAAATTTATCTTTAAATATATCTTTGATTTGGAAAACAGGTTAATTAATCAGAAATGGAAATGATAAATTTAATTAGTCAAATGTAACCCAGCCTAGGGCATTTAAATGTAAAAACATCAGTCAGATAGGAAAACAATAGAAACTTTTAGCAAATGAAATAAATCCATTGGGAAATCGGACCTCAATGAAAACGATCATCACATCGATGACGTAATGTTAAGTCAATCTTTCAAAGTAATATAAAAGGACAAGTTTGGAAATTATTAGTTAGTGATTATGATTATTACGATGTGACAGATAGGTGTTAGTGCGGAGGTGCGGGTGAAGGGATTGAAGAGACGCACGATTCAATCCCTTCAGTTTTGCTAAGAAAGAAAGAGAAATGAACTATCGTTTTTCTACATTGAGGACCAGTTAAAGCAAAAACCTCCGGATGGATAAATAAATCGGCCAACAGAATACCAATCTTAGGACGGCATGGGAATTCACGTTCATGGCAAGCAATGGATAAAGATGAACTGTTTTAAACCGTAAGAACTTTATAAATAATGAACATTAAATTAAAACTTTCCATATTTAAATGATTGCAATATTATCCTATCTGACCAACTTAATTTATTAATAATGTTATTTGATGTATTTCCTTTTTTTATATATATATTTAAAATCATTTCCATTTATATTATTTATTTTTTGTTCTTTAAGTTTTATCATGATTTTTGTTTTTCGTTAAATTAATTATATAAATGTTAAACTTAAGTCGGGCGAGAATGGCTGTATAGATTTGTAAACTTATATTAGGGGAGGGTAATCTTAGGTTATTTGTGTCATTGTTAAATTGGGTCAATGGATTGGATATATTGATGTAGTTAGTAGATGTAGTCGGAGATTCGCTACTGGCAGAATCGTTTATATATATGCCGCACTCACCCGTTTGCCTATGGAAGGAATTATAAGATGAAGAATGCAGTTCTTTTCTATGGAGTTTTTTTTATTGTTCTTCTCGTTAGATAGATGTAATATTCCTCTCTGATGAGAGTCAATGTCTAATCTTAATCTTTTTGGTGCTGCCGTATTCCGTATTACATTGAATACATCGATGTATCAGATGAATTGATGCCAATTTGACTACGAATTTTAGCCTAAGGTTAAATAGGGATAGAATGTTTATTTTCAAATGCAAATCTATGTAGTCTTTTCATACTCGACACTAAATAAAATGCATTAAATTTAAGTTGTTTATAGATGCTTGCATGGATTGGTTAACGGTGAATTATGTTTCGAGTTTTCATATTTGATCAAAGTATATAGACATTCAATAAATAATGATACCTTATGGGGAATATCTAAAATGTATTTATTCGGATGTCTTTTAAGTTACTGGTGACAATGCAAGTATCTTATGCTGAATACTAAAGGGTTTCTTATATTTCCCTATGCAATTGTCAGTAATCAATAATTTTGTATTTTGATCGTTTATGTTTATTTTGAAATGTTTTTGACCGTTGAAATCTATGTAACCGATCTATAGCAACATATTAAAACAAGCTTTTATAATTCCATCTGTGCGAACTTAATTAAAATGTAAACTTATAATATAATAGAAATTAAAATGTAAATTAAAATCTAAGGTAAAGTTAAAAATAATGTTAAATGTTAAAATGTAAAACTAATGCTAAAATAATTTTAAATCTTATATATATGTGCATAAATAAATGTTTGTATGTTAATTACTGTCAGTGGCTTATTTTATTCCTCTTATATATATATATTCTTATATTATATTATTAAATCTCTGCTATTCCACTGAGCTAGTGACATGGGCTAACGACCGGATGAAAAAAAAAAAAATTTTTTTTGACTTACGTATCTGCCTACTCTATAAATTTTTCTAGGTTCAAATGCCTAGATGGCGCCCGTAGAGCAGATATGTTAAGTCTCCAATTTCTCCGGATCATTATAATATATATATAATGACTTAATAGAAGAGCAATACAGAGACTTCAGACCACTCAAAGAAGTATGGAGAGATATATGTTGGGAGTAACAAGAAGAGATCGAAAACACAATGTATGGGCAAGGGAACAAACAGGTGTTACTAACCTCATTGAAAAAATTAAAATATTGAAGTGGAGTTGGGCTGGACATATTGGTAGAAGAGATGATAATAGATGGACAATTGAAATTTTAAACTGGATTCCAAGGGATTGTAAAAGACCCAGAAAAAGACCACATGTGAGATGGATGGATGAAATAAGAAAGTTTGCAGGGGTGATGTGGAGAAGAGAAGCTAAAGATTGGAGAACATTGATTAAAATCAGAGAGCCCTTCGTCCTGCAGTGGATTGATAATGGTTGATGATGATGATAAATGATGAAAATGATTACTAATCTCAGAATAAGTATTACTTACCATATTAATCAGTGGTCGATTTTACGTTGTGTAAAGTATGCTTGACTTATATAGTCATGTTTATTTTTTAATTGCAGTTTAATACAAATCACTGACAGATTAAAAGACTTAAAAACGATAAATACAAAACAATATCAGCCACGTTTGGATTTTAGAAAAATTGGTGTGTATGCAATGACTAATAAAATAAAAAAAAATGGTAAGTAAAAAAAATTAAATATTGTTTACATTGATAACAGTTTCAATCCTATAAGTCGCATAAGCCATTAACAAATGAAAAAGTTAAAAAGCTGAGTTTAAAATAAATATTAGAAATTATCAATTAATGAAAATGCTCTGTATGGTCAAACTGATTAAAGCTTACAAAAAGGTAGATCGGTTCAACTTATTTCTTTTGATTTTATAAAGTGCTTCTAAATCAAATTATACCAATATACAAAATTATACAAAATTTTTACATATAGCTAACTTATTAAGTTATAAAGTAGAAAATTATAAACATAATGAGTTTTGGTGTGACTGTCATTAACACAATGAAATTATGATTTAATGAAAAGATTATTACTGACTTAAAGTATTACAATTCTTATAGCTATAATAAAAACATCAACTTCAATTAGTATAATAAAACAAATTTTTTGAAACAATTTATTAGAATAAAAACTTCACCACTATTGTCACATTACTAAATATAGTCAATTTCATTTTATAATCAGCTTAACAATTCACTTGTACAAAAGTTGGTTTAAATATTTATTTCCACTGGAAAAGGGTTTTAGGCTGTATGCATTATAGATACCTCTCATTCTATCAGGTGTGAAGAAAGTAAATGAATTTTCTTTTACCTGATATTATTTGGTGTGACCCTTCATAAAGATTATTTTAAAAAAAAAAATATATGCTTTTGGAGATTGATTGATTACATGAAGGATACAAACTAATACATAGTCCTGAATTTTAAAAGGGTGCAGATTTAATAAATTTACACCACAGAGATAAAAAATGATTGTCATACAAAGTTAAAGAGTTTATCTTAGAAAAAAAGTCATATATTAAGAGAATCATCTGAATTATTTCATTAGAATATATATATATATATATATATATATATATATAATGGGAATTAACTATTATATGCAGTCTTTCAATCCACAGAAGTACATTCAGATAAGTCTTAACCTGCCTCAATTGTCGTTAAATTTAAAAAACAAAATGAAAACAAATATCAACTCAAAACCCACAAATCATGAATTTTAATGTTATGAACATGTCTATTAATTATTATTAATAGATAAGGAATTAACTGAAAGTACTTTTGCAGATTTAAAGACTGTATATAATAGTTAATTAACATTATATTTATTATTTTTATTGTTACTACAATAGTTTTTTCCTTAACAGACATTATGATTATATATATATATATATATATATATATATATATATATATATATATATATATATATATATATATATATAACAATGCTTTATGACATGTGCATTTGTGGATCCAATTTTTATAATTAAACATAGACCTGAGAAGAATATAAAGTAAAATTAAATATAAATAAATATAATGACTCCATCACTAAGTCTGTTAAATATTTCTAGTCCAATGGTTGAGTTACAAATATGAGAGCTAAGAATGTTAAATCAAAGCTCATATTGTGTCTGATAGTATTCAACTATCATATCAACTTCAGAAATATTAACCACTGAATTTATTTTTATAATAAATTATAAACAATAGTAATACTATGTATTCAGACAGAACATTGAAATATAAAATATACCATTTATGCATTTTCAGTAATGATTATAAATGACAAAATTGTTCAGCACTGAAAATGCATTAAACTTATATTTAATAATTTCAAATGGGTGTTACTGTCATTGTTGAAAAAATTTAAAACTGAAGTGGAGTTGGGCTGGACACATTGCTAGAAGAGATGATAATAGATGGATAATTGAAATCTTAAACTGGATTCCAAGAGATTGAAAAGTCCCAAAAAGAGACTACATGTGAGATGGATAGATGAAATAAGAAAGTGGGCAGGAGTGTTCTGAAGAAGAGAGATTAGAAATTGGAGAAAATAAATTGAACTTGGAGAAAACTTCATCCTGTGTTAGATTGATAATGGCTGAAAATAATGAAAATGATTTGTTAATACTATTATCTTTATTTTATTATAAAAATTAAACATAATTTGATGGTTAATAACTCTACAGTTCACATAACATCTGATTATGGCAGAGACGAGTTGGGATTTTACCTAAGGGCTTAATCTTCAACTTCATAACTTTTTTGCTGCATTAAAGTAATATTTAACTTATTACTATAACTAAGAATATTGTAATGACATAAATAAAAATTACTCAATTGATCAATAAAATTTATCTAAATATTAAACAATATGTAAAGTATTTGATGGATTTAGTTTTAGATTTATAAACAACTTATACATTGAAGCCTGAAATATTGTCTACATTAACTTATACTTGTTAAACATTAAACAAATATTCCAAAAAATATAAAAAATATAGTAATCATAACCAAGAGAGTTAAATAAATAAATATATATTCAAACATATATTAATAATAAAAATTAAAAACTAAATAGAAAACAGAGTTTATATAAATAAGAAAATATTGTAAAATTCTAAATTTTCTAATGAAGTGATGTTTGGTAGTCTATAAAGAAAAATGTCTGCAATAAGTTTTTGTTGGTAAATATTAGTCTTTTGTTCAACACTGGAAAGTCAAATAAAAAATATTAATGAAGATGGTGATATCAAAATTTTTAAAGAATATATAAGAAAATAATATAAATTTATATTGTAATCAATTGGGTTACATGGCATGCAGAAACATAGTTGTGTGTATATATATAAAGTAAAGGAAAAGGAGAAATAAACAAAGACATACATTTTTGTAGATATTTTCTACATTTCCTGGAATGAAATGATTGATATGTAGACACTTCTAAAACTCCAAAATCTTTTAGGGGAGAAAAAAAACCAAAAGAAATTTACTGGAATATTTTTTTTTTTAAAAAAAGACATTTATAATTAATTAACACAATCCGTTAAAAGCTGATTTTTTTTTTTTTTTAAATAATGAAGAAATTTAAAACAAATCTTTTAGAGTAACCTAATAAAAAGGAACTTTTCTAAACTATCAAAAATTGAATATACTTTTTAAAAAAAGGAAAAAAACAAACAAATAAAGCTGTGGTAGAGTTTGATAAACTGATTTTTTTATTGATATACATGTATATATATGTAAATTTTATTTATAATCAAAATGGAATTAGTAATTATAAAAATTAATGCTATTTATTATTTTGCCAATTTGAAAGTGACATCTAAAATGTTTATTTTGTAACAAGTTGAATAATCTCAGAAATTACATGTGCATACATGTATGTGTGTATATATGTATCAATGAGTGTCAAATAGAACTCATGTAAAATTTTAGTCATTTTTAAATTTTATTTGATGTCAATTGAAATATATTCCTGGTATCTTATAAAATGCACATCTGGGTGGCTATATGTGCATTTATTTAAACTCATTAAGAGGCATTGTAAATTAATATAATAACTTGAATTTTGTAGTCATTTTTTAAATGACAAATGTGATAGTTTTATGATTGTATGTTAATCAAAATCAGAAGGCTTCTAATTGTAGAGCCATATTCTAAAGACATTAATATAATTTTTTATTGTTGTTAATAAACTTGAATTCAATTGTTAAAAATGGTCTTAAATAATAATTTCTTGGTCATCATAACAGCTATAGAGCTTGTATTCTTCTGAGCTAGATTTGAACATAATGGCTGAATATATGAATGGGGATGTATTGGTGCAAAGGGCATTCCATTATATTGTCCTGGTATGGCATAAAGATTATATTATTTAAAGCCCAGGCACTATATTTTATTTTAGTTTAGTTATAGAACTTAAATTTATGGTTGACCACTACATTAATGGTACTAATTTATGGTTGACCACTACATTAATGGTACTAAGTGGACACTATAGTGCATTGATGATAATCAGCATGTTCTGGTATCCCAGGATTATTGTTTAGATTTCTGATTATTGTATGTTCTATGGATTAGCACTTAGTTGGTATTTCCAAATTAATAATAAAATAATTGTCTAAGCTGGCAAAGACTAAGTAATTGACCTAGTCTATAATAGACCTATTTCAAATATAGTCAACAGATTCACTGTTGATTTATATTTTTTATTGTTCAAATCCAGTCACAAGATTGACTATTGATGTAGTTTGATTGATGGATTATTCATGATGATGAAGTTATTTTGAGTATTACTTATACTTAGTTATATTTATAATGCTGTTTGATTCATGGTTAATAACTATTATAGTTGCTGTAAGGAGTTAGCTGGCTGATCTTACAATGATCCCACAGAGAAATCTTATGGTCTCCTACTCTCTTGGAATACAAAACATTTTTTATATATTTTAAATATTATGTCTAACACTACTTGTATTTTTAATATATTGTTTAATTATTTGAAATATTTTGTACTTTGAGCTGCTGATGATCACATACTGGTGCTGCTAATTGCAAAAAATTATATTTGAAATATTTTGTTTACTTCGGATTCATTATGGTATTTCATCACCCCAGATTCACTCTTTTTTTTATCCCCATCCCATTACAATATATTCAGTTAAATACCAATTATTTTAACAACCAGGCAGTAATGAAAATTGGTCTACATGTATAGATTTAATAATTATAAAATAAAATTTAATCTAATGTTTACCGCTTTTCTTATTTTATTTTTTGTATTAACAAATAGAAAGGTTCTTTTAAATTTTATATTATTAGATATACAGTTCAATAAACTGTAATTAGTGAATATTATAAGTCTTCCTTAATGAAGCATATTACATTAATGAAAATAAATTCTTTAAAATGTTAAAGATTAAATTAATTTTTAATAAAATAAGTTTATTACTTGAATTAAATCATATTACAGCATTAATTTATAAACGACTAAAATATATACATTTCTTTATATTATCTGTCTAATTCTAAAGATATTTATATTTTATAGCACATTATCCGCAGTTATGCAATATAGATTTTAAGAAAGAAATTTAGTTCTTTATAGAAAGGCATATTTTATACACTCTAATTAAAAAAGAAATGTTTAATAATATTTATATTGATATTTGTGTTGAACTTGTTTGCAATCTATCAAAGTTGAAAATTGGACACCTATGCCAGGTTTTACTAGATATCTTGATGTCTTTGACTTATTATAATTTTTCTTTATTATTTTATATGAATATCATCATTATTTTCAATAATTCCCAGTCCACTGCAGGATAAGCATTTTTACATGTTTAATCCAATTTGTCTGATGTCTAATGTATTTCCATGACATCATTCCAGCAAACATCCTTATTTTATTCATTCATCTCATGTGTAGACTTTTTCTATATCTTTTACAATCTCATGATATCCAGTTTAAAATTTCAATTATCAATTTATTATCATCTCTTGTAATAATATTACCAGACTAGCTGCATTTGAACCTGTTAATTCTTTCTATGATGTCAATAATTCATGTTTATTCTTTTACCAATGTATTTTGTTTTAATCCTTTTCATTATTCATGACATATGTCTCTCCATACTTTTTAGTGGTCTCAAATCTCATAATTCTTTTTTGTCAAGTATCTAAGTTACAAACCATTAAGTCTTTTCTATCAAAATACTCCACCCATGTTTAATTTTATAATTATTGAATCCATTATGTTTCCATCTGTATTAATCACCTGTCAAAATTATATTTAGTTGTTAATTTCTTCTAATTCATCATTATTAATTGTTATTGTCTTCTGAGAAAAAAACCCATTGAATATTAATTCTTGTTTTAGCAATCATTTTTGGTCCTACTTTTTTCCTTTCATCCATTAAGACTTCAAACAATCATATAATCACAACCTACTATTACCAAAGACTTACCAATAATTCTAATATGTCCATGCTGATTTTAATTGCTTATTTTCTTTTCTATATAGATAAGTAAAATGCATTGACTTCTTATTTGTTTCTATGTTCATTCCAAATTTTTTCTGATTAATACTCTCTTAACAAAATATGGTAAATTGAACTATAATCAGTATCTTTAGTTCTGTAAAATTGATAAAAAGATAATATTTTATAATCATATAAAAAGCATTTATAGCTATATTATTTGGAAAAAGGATAATATATATATATATATAGTGACATTCCTCGTTGGCTCCAGGAAGAAATGTGGGAGGTTCACATTGTGCCAATAGTGACCAGAGATAACTATTAGAAAAAAAATGAATTGTGATATAATTTAGTATTTTAAATTTAGTTAAAAATTATCAAGACCTTGTTGGGGAGTATAAGTCATTAAATTTTAGGTTATGTGTGTCTGGTAGTGGGAGAGGAAGATGGACAATATCAATATCAAGAATTGTTAATATGAGAGCTAAATTAGTAGGAATGTCTGTCTGTAAGGCCATAACAGGTGTTTGTTCATGGGTTTTCTTACTCACTGTCTATTCCCATCCAAGATCTAACTTACATGTGTGGGTGCAAGCCCATTTTACATCATCTCACACTTTTATTCATATTTTTCATTATTACTTATAATATCCAAATTTGTAATAACAGAATTATGTGCCAAAAAAACTATTAACAGCTATATTAATGGAAAGACAGATACACACATATACCATTAATTAATATGATTTTTTATTTATTTATTATTTATTAATTATTTATTACATAAATTCTTGCCTTTAAAATTGTAAAAGTTATTTGTTTATTTGTTATTAGTTAGCATTTATAAATTTAATATTTGATATTTTTTTTACTTCCTAATATTCTACTACTAACATTTTTATAAGCAAGAAAATTCTTGCACATTGCTAAGCTCATTACAACGAAAAAAAGAGGCATGGCTCAGTTTTTGACAGCAGATTCCAAAAGAAGAATGGAGAAAAGAGAAAAGAAAGACAGAATAGTTATGGAAAGTGGAATAATTTTCTAAGAAAATAAGTGAACTAAGTATTGTGAAAATTATCTACTATTCCATTATGGATAAAGTTCTCTCATATTACTCCAATAGGAATGTTTACATGGAAGGCTACATTTTAAAAGGTACCCAGCTCTGGATTTTATCAGCTAATAGATTGACTTGTTTTATTCAAATGTATGAATATTATAAAATATTTGTTAAATTGATTTATTATAACTTACTTATAATGAGTAAAATAATGATGGAATTGTGTAAATTAATAACAGTAAGAATAACTAAGAGAAAAATCATGCTGAATTATTTGGTGGAACAGTTTGCTGACTCTCATTTGATAAATATTCTGTTCTTGCTATGCAAAATAAAATTAAAACGGAGAAAATTATCTATTCTAACCCTATACATTAATAGGATAGTCTTATATATCAAATAACCTTACCATACACACCTATAAAATGAGTAATAGAATGTGTGATCCAATAATGTTTAGTGGTATATAGAAGCATGGATAAATCAAACGACCTTGGATTTAAATGTTGTGAAACTTCTCCTGAATGCTAGCAACCAAAAATGGAAGAAAGTCATAAATTTTATTTGGATAATCTTACCGAGTTGGATACTTCATTTTGTATGACCAATAAAGTGATTCCAATATGCACAAAGGCTGTATATGATATCTATTAGAAAAATTCTAAGAACATTGGAAACTATTGCACCTTTTGTCAAATTTTATTTTAGCTTTCAGGAACAATGTTTGTATGTTTTTTTTAATGTTGTTAATTCATCGTTATCGTGGTGAGTTGCATGTATATTCCTGTTCAAACTTTCAAGTCTGAACTAACAAAAAAAAATATTTTAATGATTAAAGGTTGACATGTATTTCTTCCCATTGCCTAGAAAAGACAGGTAGATTTTTTTTATGCTTAATTTAATTTATAATTATTGTTATTTATTTATATGCCTAATCTCCACAAGAACGTCTCGGAGATCTTGGTATAAACTATACCACATTGGTAATATTTTTTTGGTATTATGTTAAAAGAAAAATGGATATTCTCGTGCTCATATTATTAGTTCAAATTAAATATGTTAATATTATGCATTAGTTAATAATAATAGATATATGCATGGAGATATTCATGCCAGTATGCAGAATGGTGAAACTTACATGATCGTAGTGACTTTAAGTTGAAATTCAATATTAAAACTTTCACAAGTAATGGATTTGTTTAAATTTAATTATTGTTAATACGACATTTTATAGTTTCATATGATTTAGGAATCATTTTATATATGATCATGTATTTGCGTGTGTTTACACTGTCATAAACTATTTTACCAAAGTTGTATTTTGTTTTTCTATCAGTTTCGGTTTGTTGCTGTATGTTAGAGGAAGATGAGGAATTAAGAGTTTGTCTTCTTATAGAGTTATTTATATATGAGATGCGTTGAGTACAATTGGATGAAGAAGCAATCGAAGGGATGATTTTTTGCTATGTGGATTGAGTAATACTCTCCTTGATTACTTACTTGTTAAACCGTAGGTGGTAGTATATATTTTTTGTCCGACAGCATGACAAATGCTCATTTATTGATGATAAGTTGGCTGAGTTCTGCAACATTTGTGTTCTAGAAATTGGTAGATATTTATTGAAGAATTAAGTTTGAATTTGGAGTTTTGGTTAACCCTCACCTGCGTATATATGAATATTTATTTATTGTTCTTTTTCTCTACTTCTTCATTCAGGTGTAATTATCATCACGCGAAATATATGCTTGTTATATCAGATAAACGTTTTATGGATTTCTATAAAATGCTTGAAATAAGATTATAAGTTAAAGATTAGCTTGCTGCACCATCCGTATTCCGATAGAGATATAATTAATAAATGCTTTGTTTTGTGATCTTACAAACGCGCACACACTCGGAAATATGATTAAATTAGAAAGGTAGAAAGAAACCATCACTGAAGTTGTGAGTTCTGAATAACTTGTTAGGTCATGGCAGAATATTGTAATTGTTTCATTATTATCATTATTAATTCATCCTCCGATATGAGCATAATAGTATATCATAGAATTTTATTTTTTTTTAAAGCTAATTTATTAAAGTTATTATTAAGTATCTTATTAGAGGTATAGATTTGTAGGCATATTAAATGTTTTTTTTTTTTTTTTGCGTTCTCTAATGCAAAAGGTAATAAAACTGTCACTTGGGCCTATTTAGAAAGTTTTAACCTGCAGATATCCAGAAATAGTTTTATAACACCAGTTGACTCTTTGGTACTGTTTGTCTTAGCTTATTAAGAGCACAAGTTAGGATTGATGTATTAACAATGGAATAAATGTATAATTCTTTTTATTGTTTATTATCGATAAATGAGCAAATAGAGGGATAAATGTAATTAAGACAATAAATAGGAGAAAGTGTCTCCAAGTATCAAGGGTACAAAATTATATAATTTAATGTTATTTAATCAAGTCTGTGTTTAATGTAAAGGTAATGTTAAATTCATCATTGACGGGTGGTAAAGTAATGTTTTCTTGTAATAAATGTTTTGTTGAGATAAGATCCCTTCTGAACTATTTTATCATATAGGTTCGATTGACCATTTCCACACACACATAGTTCAATGTAAATAACTCGAATATTTATTAATTTGCTAGCATATGCCATTTTATTTAAATAATACAGCTTTAACAAATCCTAACATTGTGATGCTAAAAATATGATTTTACTTTGCATATAATAGATAGTGATGTGAGACGAAACATATCGATCCTCATCATTGTTTATACTTTACTTACTGTAATGATTATCCATTTTACTAGAGCTCTTTTTACTTAATAGATGCTTATAATATAATTGAATCAAGATTATATAATTGTTGTTTCTAAATGTTTTCTTCATTCCCATCTGCATCCTAGATGACCACCATACCCTATAACCCCAATTGAGCTAAGCCATAGAGTGGTAGTAACATAAGAATCTCTTCAATATGTAGAGATACAGTAAATCATAAAGTTATTCTATCTATATAGAATTGGTGCCGGGGCATTTATTTGGGAATAAATTGATAGGTGATGAGAGTAGAGGTTACAGGGTGGGTGAATGGCATCCAATGTGGTGACTTGTTTAGTTAATGATAGTATAGGGTGAATGGCCCACGATGTGGTGACTCAATTAGTTAATGATAGTAGGATGAATGGCATGCAACATGGCAGATTAATTAGTTAATGATACTAGGGGTGAATGGCAACCAGCATGTTAGTCTTGATTGATGATTATTGTAGAGGAGTGATTAATGCAATGTGGTGGCATGATTAAAGAATGATAGGCTCATGATAGAATTGATTTTGTCATGCAATGTATTGAACTGGGTGGATTGATGATTGGTTGATTGCCATAGTAGTTTGGCTCCCCAGTATGTTAAGCTTGATTGATGATTAGTGACCATGTGTATTAAGTTTTAGCACAAACAACTATGGAGAAACTTTATTGGTTAGTGTGAAAGCTGCAAATGATTGTAACTATCTAGTTGCAGAGATGGAAATACTTGTTTAGGCATTGTCATTATTTGAAACCTTATGAATGGGATTGGCATCATGCCGTGGATGTCAGTTATAGTATTTTGATGCACCCATCACAGCATAAAGATAAATGAACATATTTCAATTATTTTGCCTTTATAAATAATTTAAATTGATGTGATTTGTTATACAACCATAGTGGATCATGAAAAATCTAATTTATAATCCCAGCTATGTTTGAATTGATGTTATCGATTAAAAATTCTATATTCTCTTGTCTGTGAATGTGGACATCAAACATTGAATGGGGGAATAAAATTGAACAAATTGTAAAAATTCTGTGTAATTTTGAATGATGATGGTGAGTCTGGACTGTTGGTTTGGTGGAGATTGGGGCTGGTGGACTTTATTTTCTTTGAGTAGTGTATTAATAAATTTTAAAGGACCATATACAATGGAAGAATTTAATTTATAAGATAGTTTGGGTGGGTCCCAAGAAATACCATCTCCAGACATGATTGCATTGTTCCATGACTTTGTATCAAGAAATGAAACCACAGATATGTCCAATGGAGAATCTAGCAGGTTCAGAGATACTCTCCCTAAAGTCACATATGATGACATACCAATGTGGGCCATAGCATTTTAGCAGAACTAGAGTTAGGTCAAGCAGTAGATAAAAAGAGAATGGAGGAGAAGATGGCTAAACTAAAGTCAAAACCAGAGTCAAAAATTGCAAAAATGAGGTCATCTTGAACAAAACTAAAGTCATCTCAAGAAGAACTCAAGCAGACAGGAAGTCAGGTGAAGCAGAACTAAGGTCAGAAATAAAATTGAGTCAAGAGAAGTCAGAGGAGAGAATGGCTGAAATAAAGTCAGAAATGTCAGAAGTAAACTTGGAAGTGGAAGTTAGAAATATAGTTAGAAGTGCCAGAAAAGAAGCTAGAAATGCAAGAGAATATTAAAAGTCAGGAATTCAAAACAGTATTGTTAGAAACAAATAGTAAGGATCCACTACATAAGGTTAAAACATATGATGATGACTAAAATAGAACAGTTCGAGGAGGAATATGGGGTTGTCAAAGAGTTTGTAGAAAAGTTTCAGAACAAAGTTGATGACAATATTCTGAAGACCCAAGCCAATATGGTATAGATCAAAACATAAATAATCAGGTCATTCAAATTGTTAAGAAAATAGATAATTTGAGAATATGAGAAGAAGCTGTATGAGCCATGGGGCTAAATCTAAGTGAGATGGATGAGAAATGTCAGAGTTTAAGAAAAGAAATAGACAATGTTTAACCAGTGTTAGAAGTGAGGTTAGAAATGCAGGAGAATATTAAAAGTCAATTATCTGAATTAGAGGTGGTGGGAATAAAAGTTGATAATCAGAAGATTGTTAAACCAGTTAGTAAGAATATTAGTTTAGCCAAGGAAGAATTAAAGGCATATGAAAAACTCAGAGAAATAGTGGACCAAGAACCAGAATTAGACAAAAATAAGATTGTAGATATGCTCAGAGATTTCAAGGAAAATCTTGATAGAAATGAAGAGATTAGCGAATGCATGGATATAGAAGTAATTTCTTTAGACATGAAGTGTCCATAAATTGTGAAGAACAAATTATTAAAGGTTAATGATATTTCAAGGCAATAAATTCAAAAATAAAAGTAGATGCATCATTTCTGAATGTGTTTTAATTACTTAAATAGTAACATGAAGATGATTATTTACATAAAAGTATTGTATGGAGGTATTATACATATAATATGTAGTGTAGAGCATATTCTAAAAGGTGTTATTCATCCTAGAAAGGTTCGTAAGATGAAAGTCAAATGTAAAATTAAGATTATGAAGAAATTTGGTATAACTTTTTTCAAGAAAGCTATTAGTCCAAAAAGAGACTAAGGAAAGGCAAGAATTAAATTTAAAAGAGCCAAATAAGACTTAGTTAAAATATAGTGAAAAGGCTAGAGTTAAACACAAGGAAGAGAAGATGAAATCTCTTAAAAAGAAAGTTATCAGAAGAAGAGAAATAAATAATACAAACACAAAATTTAAAAGAAACTTATAATGCCCACAGTTTAATTCCATACCCTACAAAAACACAATAATTAATAAGAGATTAATGAACATGAGTGTTTGTTCCACAAACGTAATTTTATAATTGTAAACTAATCTTAGTGTGAAGTTTGATATGCTAATTATATTTGTTGTTGTTTGTCCAATTCATTTTTTTCATAAAAAATGGGGACTGGGATCTTCCTGGTTGGCACTAGAAAGAAATGTGGGAGGTTCACATTGTGCCAATAGTGACCAGAGATAACAATTAGAAAAAAAAATGAATTGTGATATAATTTAGTATTTTAAATTTAGTTGATTTTATCAAGACCTTAGTTGGGGAGTATCAGTCATTAAATTTTAGGTTATGGGTGTCTAGTAGTGGGAGAGGAAGATGGAAAATATCAAGGATTGTGAGTATGAGAGCTAAATTAGTATGAATGTCTGCCTGTAAGGCCATAAAAAGTGTTTGTTCATGGGTTTTCTAACTCACCATCTATTCCTATCCAAGATCTAACTTATATGAGTAGGTGCATGCTCATTTTACATCATCTCACACTTCATTCATATTTTTCATTATTATTTAAAATATCCAAATTTGTAATAGCAGAATTATGTGCCATAGAATTAACAGTTCAGTCATTAATAACTATATTAATGGACAGATATACACATATACCATTAATTAATATGATTTTTATTTGTTTATTATTTATTAATTATTTATTACATAAATTCTTGCCTTTAAAATTGTAAAAGTTATTTGTTTATTTGTTATTCGTTAGCATTTATAAATTTAATATTTGTTATTTTTTTTTACTTCCCAATATTCTACTTCTAACATTTTTACTAGCAAGAAAATTCTTGCATATTGCTAAGGTCATTACAACAAAAAAAGAGGCATGGCTCAATTTTTGACAGAAGATTCCAAAAGAAGAATGGAGAAAAGAGAGAAGAAAGACAGAATAGTTATGGAAAGTGGAATAATTTTCTAAAAAAATTAAAAAATAAGTGAACTAAGTATTGTGAAAATTATCTACTATTCCTTTATGGATAAAGTTCTCTCATACTACTCCAATAGGACTGTTTACATGGAAGGTTAAATTTTAAAAGGTACCCAGCTTTGGCTTTTATCAGCTAATAGTTTAGACTTGCTTTATTCAAATGTATGGATATTATAAAATTTTTGTTAAATTGATTTATTATAACTTACTTATGATGAGTAAAATAATGATGGAATTGTTTAAATTAATAACAATAAAAATAACTACGAGGAAAATTATGCTGAATTATTTAGTGGAACAGTTTGCTGACTCTCATTTGATAAATATTCTGTTCTTGCTATGCAAAATAAAATTAAAACGGAAAAAATTGTCTATTCTAACCCTATACATTAATAGGATAGTCTTATATACCAAATAACCTTACCATCCACACCTATAAAATGAGTGATAGAATGCATGACTCAATAATGTTTAAGGATTAACTATAAGTGGTGTATAATGGAAGAACGTCATAAATTTTATTTGGATAATCTTACCGAGTTGGATACTTCATTTTGTATGACCAATAAAGTGATTCCAATATGCACAAAGGCTGTATATGATATCTATTAGAAAAATTCTAAGAACATTGGAAACTATTGCACCTTTTGTCAAATTTTATTTTAGCCTTCAGGAGCAATGTTTGTATGTTTTTTTAATGTTGTTAATTCATCGTTATAGTGGTGAGTTGCATGTATATTCCTGTTCAAACTTTCAAGTCTGAACTAACAAAAAAATATATTTTAATGATTAAATGTTGACATGTATTTCTTCCCATTGCCTAGAATAGACAGGTAGATTTTTTTTATGCTTAATTTAATTTATTATTATTGTTATTTATTTATATGCCTAATCTCCACAAGAACGTCTCGGAGATCTTGGTATAAACTATACCGCATTGGTAATATTTTTTTGGTACTATGTTAAAAGAAAAATGGATATTCACATGCTCATATTATTAGTTCAAATTAAATATGTTAATATTATGCATTAGTTAATAATAATAGATATATGCATGGAGATATTCATGCCAGTATGCAGAATGGTGAAACTTACTTGATCGTAGTGACTTTAAGTTGAAATTCAATATTAAAACTCTCACAAGTAATGGATTCATTTAAATTTAATTATTGTTAATACGACATTTTATTGTTTCATATGATTTAGGAATCATTTTATATATGATCCTGTATTTGCGTATATGTGCACTGTCGTAAACTATTTCACCAAAGTTGTATTTTCTTTTTCTATTGGTTTCAGTTTGGTGCCGTATGTTAAAGGGAGATGAAGAATTAAGAATTTGTCTGTTTATAGATTTGTTTATATGTGAAATGTGTTGAGTGCATTTGGATAAAGAATTGATCGAAAGAATGATTTTTTGCTATGTGGATTGAGTAATACTCTTTTTGGTTACTTACTTGTTAAACCATGGTGGTAGTGTATTTTGTTGTCTGACAGCATATGATGAGATCGTTGTACTTCGTAAATGACATGGCAAATACCCCATTTATTGATGATAAGTTGGCTGAATTCCGCAACAATTGTGTCCTAAAAATTGATAGATATTTATTGAAGAATTAAGTTTGAATTTGGACTTTTGGTTAACCCTCACATGCGTATATGTGAATATTTATTTATTGTTACTTCTCTCTCCTTCATTTCATCAGGTAATATATGTTGGTTATATCAGATAAACGTTTTATGGATTTCTATAAACTGTTTGAAATAAGATTATAAGTAAAAGATTATCTTGCTGCAACAAACGTATTCTGATAAAGATATAATTAATAAATGATTTGTTTTGTGATCTTACAAAGGCGCACACACTCGGAAATATGATTAAATTAGAGATGTAGAAAGAAACCATTACTGAAGTTGTGAGTTCTGAATAACTTGTTAAGTCATCACAGATATTGTCATTGTTTCATTATTATCATTATTAATTCATCCTCCGATATGAGCATAATAGTATATCATATAATTTTATTTTATTTAAAGCTAATTTAATAAAGTTATTATTAAGTGTCCTATGACAGGTATAGATTTGTAGGCATATGAAATGGTTTTTTTTTTGGTTTTCTCTAATGCAACAGGTAATAAAACTGTCACTTGGGCCTATTTAGCAAATATTAACCTACAGATATCCAGAAATCGTTTTGTAACATCAGTTGACTCTTTGGTATTGTTTGTCTTAGCTTATTGAGTGCTCAAGTTAGAATAGGTGTATTAACATTAGAGTAAATGTATAAATTATTTTATTGTTTATTATCGATAAATGAGCAAATAGAGTGATAAATGTAATTAAGACAATAAATAGGAGGAAGTGTCTTCAAGTATCAAGTGTACAAAATTATATAATTTAATGTTATTTAATCAAGTCTGTGTTTAATGTAAAGGTAATGTTAAATTCATCATTGACGTGTGGTAAAGTAATGTTTTCTTGTAATAAATATTTTGTTGAGATAAGATCCCCTCTGAACTGTTTTATCATATACGTTCGATTGAGCATTTCCACACACATATACGTTCAATGTAATATAACTAAAATATTTATTAATTTGTAGAATATGCCATTTATTTAAATAATACAGCTTTAATAAATCCCAACATTGTGATGCTAAAAATAAGATTTTATCTTGCATAGAATAGATAATGATGTGAGACAAAACGTACTCAATCCGCATCATGCCATTGTCTATACTGTACTTACTGTAATGATTATCCATTTCACTACAGCCCTTATAATATAATTGAATCAACATTATATAATTGTTATTTCTAAATGATTTTCTCACTCCCATCTGCATCCTAGATGACCACCATACCCTATAACCCCTTACTGAGCTAAGCCTTAGAGTGGTAGCAACATAAGAATCTCATCAATAGGTAGAGATACAGTAAATTATAAAGTTATTCTATCTTATATAGAATTAGTGTCAGGGCATTTATTTGTGCATAAAGTGATAGGTGAAGAGAGTAGAGGTTACAATATATATATATATATATATATATATATATATATATATATATATATATATATATATATATATATATATATAGATCAAATTTCAGTAAAATTTACATAAACAATATTATTTTTTAGAAGTACTTTCGACTATACATGTTGTAGTCTTTATCAACTATATAACACTGAATAATTAAAATGAGACAACTTTTAACAATATCCATAATTCAAATATAGTTTGAACTATGGGTATTGTTAATGGTTATCTCATTTTGATTATTCAGTGTTATATAGTTGATAAAGACTACAAAATGTATAGTCAAAAGTACTTCTAAAAATAATATAATTTATGTAAATTTTACTGTATTTTGATATATATATATTGATTTGTATATTACATATATTGTGGAATGAATACCGATATCAAACTTAATAATATATATATATATATATTGTAACCCACACACACAATACCACTCCTGTACATTATATGAGCAAATGCCCAGATCGCCAATTATATTATATTAATGAATAGAATAATTTAACACTTTATTTAATTTAGAACTAATACTGTAACTCTTCTACTTATGTTTATCTCATAGCTTAGCTCAGTGGGAAGTTACAAGAAGTCCATAACATATAGAATATAAATAAATGAAGGAAGAAATATTATGAACCATTAAATAAAATATAGGCCTTATTTATTAATCAACCAAATGATGGAGGTTAGCAGAGTTTTATTTGTCCAAATTAATAAAATATAATTTCAATTTGATCTCTTCCATAATCTAAATATACTCTACATTAGCTCATTATAACTTTGACAAAAATAAAAACATACCATTAAATAACTCTATTATTCAGTACATCTTAATCTAAATAGCTGAATTAATGTTACTCTAGGAATATAAAATCAGATCTCAGGGAATTTTAATACAGTTTGCTTATAGAAAGTATACTATCCAGTAATTTATAACTATAAATTATAATAAAAATATAATGAAATAAATTGAATAATATTTTACTGGGCTAGCAATTAGATAATGAAAGAATTAGGGTATCTTTTAATCTCACATCATGATTTAATAATAAACTAACTATGCATCCTTTTTATAAGTTTTTTGATAATCCTTTTTATAAGT
Source organism: Epiperipatus broadwayi (assembly GCA_028023455.1). NCBI lineage: Eukaryota > Metazoa > Onychophora > Udeonychophora > Euonychophora > Peripatidae > Epiperipatus > Epiperipatus broadwayi. Next base: position 93,481 of record JAQFVV010000807.1, on the reverse strand, counting down.
TTACAAATGTTAAAGTATTTCATGTAATGTTTGGATTAAGAAATCAACATTATCAGTTTTCATCATATTTATTATCAAAGTTATAAAATAATGTACTTATTTTTAATAGATGTATGAGATGTGGAAACTAGACTACGAAAGCACATAAGAATAACTCAAGACACAGTTTTGAATAAATAAACAAAATATTTATTTTCAATTAAAATTTAATCAACATAGTCAATTCACAATGGACTGTTTGTCCTGATTTCTAAATGTACAAACAAATTTGCTAACCTAAGTTTGAAATCATTTCAACACTTATTAATTAGACATTTAAGCATATAAATTAACAAATAAATAATACCTTAAAATTCTGACTTTGAATATATCTAGGCTATCTAAACATTTTATCAGCAAACAACACTGAATAAACAAATATTATATTTTGGGCATAATATACAATTTTGAGAGGTTACACTTTTAATTATTAGAATAAAACAACTTAGTAAATTTGGCTGTCAAAACAGTAGCTTTAACCAGCTTGCTTAAATAATCCCTTTGAATATCTACACTTTTCACGTATTCAAAATAAAATAAAATAATAATAATTCTGATGGTTTAATGGTTTAAGCTTGCAGTGAATTAATATGATATGATTTACAATATTTATTTTCTGATATATAAGTTTAACAGTATTATACTTTCATATTAGCGATATTATTTGCATTACTCATGTGTGCCATCTTATGCTATAATAATAAAGTCAATATTTGTACATATTGTCAAGTTACTTGTGAATTATTAAATAAGTGTTTTATTTCGGACAATGTCGTAGACCAACCAACAAAATATAACACTATGTCTACTTTAATATTCAGTAAAGAATTTAATTTGACTATTTATCCACCACTAATTGATCCACATATAGCTATGTTTCCATGATAATACAAAGATAAACATTCAAGAGAAATTTAAGCACATGAGGAGCAAATAAACTCTTTAACTACTAAATCAAACAACAACCATCTAACTCTGAAATACACTATTGGTGTGGAGCTTATCTCATCACCAGAATAATGGGAAAATATCATGTAACTTCATAAAATATCATTTCATAACACATAAGTATACAATCTAGAATATACTCTACTCATGCCAAAATACCTAAGAATAAATTATGGAAGAAATCTTCCATCCCAACAAATATAGAACATATCAAGCGTAACTTCTTTTCCATAGCTTTTCTCTACATTTCATACCATACATTGGCAGATAAATACACACAGGTAAATCGCTCATTCCTTCAATCCTTTTAGAATATGACACTATCTGCAATTAATATAGAAAAACCGTTATAAAACATTATTTATTAATTAAATAAAATGATTGCATAAGATATACACATGTATGCATAAATAAGAGTATGGAAATTATTGAAAATTATATAATATGCAAATATTACGATAAGTGAATGACACATTGAAAGATAAACTTTTATCTTAGAATAGACTATCAGCTGTTTTAAAATTTTAAATGGTAATAACTATTATGAATGAGGTTTTTACTATTTCTGACATAATATTTCTTGTATACGTTAACTATTCTAGAAGCTAATAAAAAAAAATTCTCACTTTGAGATAAAAGAAAAATATATAAAATAAATACCTCTCTTTAGTAATATAACCAAAAAAATAAATATATTTTCTACATAAAAAAATCATATTTAAATAACACAATTTACCAGCATATTCACAATTTGCAAATACGCTATTCTGTGCCGGTCTAGAAGTTCATACAATATCATAATTAAATAATCAACACATAATAATAAATCTGTCTAGCTGTCTATGATATATCAACAACACAAATAAAATAAAAAAAACACTCTTCTTTTTTTTAGCTTTAAAAAAAATTTCACTTGCAAAGTTCCTTTTCTAAGTTTACTGGATGATACGGAGATAAATTCCAAAAAGAGTGTGTTTTAGTAAGAACATGAAACATGAAAATAAATTTTTGTAGGACAAAACATTTACAATTCCAACTTAATTTAGTAATCTCCAATGTTCTTAGCAAGAAGCTAGTCGGGGTTACTGATATTGCACATAAGTAATCAATTTTTATAATGACAATAATATGGAAGACAGTTTCAGCTATGTATTTCTTTATAATGATCATTAAATCAATTCCAGAAATATTTAATTTAACATTGACTTTAATAGGTTTCCTATAGAACATTTGCTTTCCATAATTTGTAAGTAAGCATACATATAATTCATTTCTTTCATTGTGAATTAATTGTTCATATAAAATTGGCAATTCCCTAAACACTAATATTTTGTTATAACAAATCCATAAGTCGAAGAGAACAGAAATATACAATATTAACGTCCTTCAATCTGACTTAAGTATATGCACGTTCAATAAATAATAGTAATTAATTAATCCTTTGAAGTCACATATTTATTTTTTTAATGAAAAACATTTTATTTTTATAAGAATAAATAAGAAACAAAGTTATCATTCTGTAATAATTTAAAATATAGCATAATATTGTACATGGATCCTTTTATTTTAATCTGACTTTTATATAAGCAGAATACAGCTTGAGCAGAGAGTTTATAAATTTTGTTAAATAGTCCTGCATAAGTTTTTACACGATATTATAAAATTTACACAATTTTGTTAAAAGATGATTATCTTCATGCACTTTAAGATTCTTCTTAATTATAATAATAAACAAAAGCAAATAAAGTAGAGTGAATTTGTCAGCATAAAGATACATTTTTAAAGAAAAATAATAATAGTAATAATATTAATGATAGGGTTAATTTAACATTTAACTAAGGCAAGGAGTTTAAAAGAAAGATGTACATTTCTTATTAATTAGCCATTTATCCTGGTTTAAGACTTTCTGGTAACTAGAATTCCCATATGACTTTTAAAAATTCACTTTGGAGTTTAAATTGACTTGACTTCTGGAAGAGATATAAAATTGTCACAAGCAGAATGAACAAAGCAATAGTTGAAAACAACAATAATAATGACCAATTTTTATTAGTGACTATCACTTAAATAGATATCCCTTCCTTCACTCAAAAGGTCATTTTCACTCTCCAAAGGTCAACTCCACCCTTTGCACTCAGTAATGAATTAGATATATTCAATAAATCTTTTCTTGAAAAAAAAAATCATTTGACCTTCACAATTAAATCAAATCAAATAAAACAAAAACAAAAAAAAAAATTACTTTTTACAATCTTGAAACAAATGAATATTAATTAACTATTAAATAAAATGGTTGATAATATTATTTAGTTTGTAAATAATTCACCAATTTAAATATCCATTAATCACTCAAAAAATATATATTTGCAAAATGATTAAATATATTTACTGTAATTTAAAGGTTTTATTGTAAATGTAATATTATTTACTGTAATTAAAATATGAAAATGAAATAAAAATAATGATACAGTCATACATGCATACACATATGCTGCTACATAAATGTTAAATTATCCTAACTAAATATAACTGATATGACTATGGGTTAAACATCTTTTTACTGATTATAATATATGCACATAGATGGGTGTCAATGAATAATAGATCAAAAAACCATTCAGACAAATACCAAACACTAAAATAAAACCACTTTGCATCAACTTAGCTTGCATAACAATCCCTGTAATAATCTACCTCCCTTCCTTGCATTAAACACTTCATTAAATATAATAATAATAATAATAATAATAATAATAATAATAATAATAATAATAATAATAATAATAATAATAATAATAATAATAATAATAATAATAATAATAATAATAGTAATAATAATAATAATAATAATAATAATAATAATAATAATAATAATAATAATAATAATAATAATAATAATAATAATAAATGCTTATAAAATTGCTAACCAAATGCATAAGCGACTCACATATAAGTTTTTAGACTATTACTAGAAAAAGTTTAAAATTTTTAGGGCTATTTCAATTTTTTTAGTATAATGCAGTTATTCACTACTGGTACAATATATATATATTGTAATGGTCAAAACATGTCTATCTCACTAACACACTGCAGAATTAAAACCCGGGACATAGAACTCAACAATAGGAGGGTTACCTCCCAAAAATCCCAAGTTCAAATCCAAAGTCTAAACTCCACAATGCCCTCTATGTGATAACACATTTGATGCTACTAATAGTATAGTTTCATGCCAGTGCCGGTGATCAGGAAGAAAACAAAAGACTCTAAATCTAAAATAGCCCTAGGTTCATTTAACAATAACTTATAGATGTGCCCAAGATAAACCCACTATGGTATGTTACTTAAATTGCACCCCGAATAAAAAGAGAAAAGAAATAAATTTACAAATAATATTTTAATAATTAGATATAGAAAATAGTTTAGCTATATAAATTTGGATAGCTATATACATTAAACAACAAGATGGCTGATATCTCATATTTGGGTTTGTTTAGATAACGTGTCTAAAATACAGTGACATGATAGGCATATGCAAGTCATGTAAAGTCTAACAAAATTTGAATATTCTAAAACTACATATATAATTGGAATCTTAAATGGAGACTGGGAGTTGCTTGCAAAGTGATTAACAAAATTATATGATCGAGCTATACTGAATGGACTTAAAATTTCATTTAACAAATAGAATTCTTTTAAATAATTAATAAGGGAAATGTACAGTGGTGCCAGTGATATAATGTCCAGGAAAGGGTGCAATTTCTGAGTATGCAACTTTATAAATTATGAAGAAAAGGTCTTGGCTTTGGATAGGCATTTCACCTTTTATTTGGGGCATCTCTAGCCCACTCACAGCTCAAGTCTGGTCCACATCCAGGAGCTTTGTAACTGTGAGGACATACACAAAATAATTCCCATGTGCCATTATAGCACTGTACTGGGAACTGCAAAGTGAAATAAGGGGAACAGATTTAACCAATGATGACCTTTTCCAATGGTAAGGTACCACCACCCAAGCATATTCATTAGCAACACAGAATTTAAAATACTTCTAGTAAACAAAGGGCAAGTTATTAAAGGACAGAAATAACTCACTCTCAAATTTCATATTTTAATGGTCAGCAGACTCTCAACAAAACTTAGAGAAATAAATACTTATTTAACAAAATTGATACTATGTAAGAACTACTTTTAAACATATATAAACAATGGGAAGGGGATGTGTGTTTGTGGTTGAACAAACTAAGATGGCAACCACGCATAATTTAACTTCCTTATGTAACTCAACATTTGCCTAAAGACATTAATTAGATATTTCATTACAGTACATTTAAATAATACATTTACAAATATATATAAAAAATCAACCCAAGCACAAGTTCAGCATGCTTTAAAAAACACTTGAATAAATATATTTAAGGAATATACAAAAATTATTAGCTATATAGCATGAAAGTTTCCGAGATCTCAGATTGATTTTAATTACCTCGTTTTTTAGATCTGTCTGTGAGCATTTCCAAATTGGTAACAAAGTTCTTAAGCAAATTATGATTCTCCTCGGTTCATTGTTCCACAGCAGCAGTTAGCAGATTTCAGAAGCAGCATTTCTTTGCGCTGGTTCAGTTGGGCTTGATGATACAGTGACAGGACATCGAATGGTGAATGACAGATGGCCAAGGCACTGGATCCCAATGGAAAAGAGCCTACTGCCCCTTTACCCCATCATTCTAAGGTTAAGTGATTTTAAAACTTGTTTTAAACTAACAAAGAAGCCAGTCAGTCCGATAACACAAATAAAAGCTAATAGAAAATCAATTTCAAAATTACAGAAAATATAACTTCTGCTCTCACAATATCAGGCAGATTAATTCATAACTCTCTCTAATCATCAATCATCCCTATTTATATGCTCTCTCTGGATACAATCTAACCCTGTGGTTGTAAAATCCATTCCTTAAATTATTAATAAATTTGAAAACACGAACTGCATTTTTAAATTAATTCTGTTTGTAAGCACTGTTTTAATCTTATCAAATCTACTAGTAAAACTGGCACCAATATAGTTAAAATTAGCCACTATTGTTCTTTCCCTACCCTCACTGATTTGAAATGGCATGTTTTTGAAAAATATTTATCAGTGATATTATTATATTAAATGCAAACAATTATAGCGAAATAATATCACAAAATAAACAAATTCAAAAACAACAAATTTTAAATAAAATATTTTCATAAATTTTAAATATTATCGCAGTATGTGTGTAGATGAGAATATGTGACCTACTTTACTGTACAAGCATATATACGTAATATACACTCAACGGTTTGAAAATAAAACCATTTAAGACAATTTTTAATTATTATAACACCCCGGGAACCCCATTAGACATATAAATTTAGGTGGGGTTTTGGTAATATACACAGTACACACACAATATGATAAAATTAGGGTTTTAAATAAGGCATGAGGGTAGGAAACAGGAAGGCAAGGTGAAACTAAGATTGGTAAGGCATATCTTACTGTTTCAATATATATATATTGAAACAGACAGATCGAAGAATCGATCTTAGTTTCATGGTTGTCATTTAAGAACGGTAATTCTAAACCACTATTTACCCGCAATGAGACTTTTTCTATTCCAAGCCACATAAATTTTAAGTTATTTATTTTGTGTTTGTTTAAAAAGAATTTAATGTAAAGAGTATGAGTATAAATGTCACAAATCATGATAAATAATATTCGTGTGTGTGTGGTTTGTGGATTTATATTAGCTCAATTTAAAAGTTTCAATTGCGTGTATATTTTCTTTAAATTTTAATTTTGCAAATTATACAAAGTCATTTAAAAATGCTGATCAAAAGTCACATTCCTTTGATCAGTATTTTTAATCAAAATCTTACTTGTACAAATGTATAGGATAATTAGTTTGTACTTCGATAAATTAAGATAATGAATTTATATTTTTGTATTCACGAATTCCGATGTAATTGTTTTGTCAATTTAGAATCATGTATTAAATTTAAAAATAAATGAAAACCGAACGTAGAACTCTTATCAAGAAAGGCAAAGGCTATTGTATAGTCAAAAATTAGATATTGCTGGAGGCCAGAAAATCAAAGGAGGCGGAGTTATGAACAAAAACTAGGCAGAAAGGTCAACCGTAGCCATCTTAAATATAATATAGACACTCTAACTTTTGACTTGGCTGTGCTTAGATCGTCTCAAGCTACAGCAAAGTAGTTGTTCCAGAGAAATCACTTCAACCGTTATTAAGAAGTTGCCCGGTAAACTGCAATCATGATGGGCTAAGTCCAAGAAGCTGATTCCTGTTCTGCCAATTTAAATCTTTCATACCGCTGATCTGTAATGTTTTCCGTGCTTCCAGTCTTCCAAATTCCAACATTTAAATTAACCATGCCTTTCTAAGAAATTCAAAATGCGCGCCTACGTTCTTCATACATATCACCGCAAGAAGAAAAGCCGGACGAAGAAAGAATGGTAACTTTTGTTACATGAACTTTTTAACTTTCCTCTCAGTAATAATTTTATATTTAATCTGTTAACCTAATTAATTGCATGTAAATTTCTTGTTTTCCATTTGAAAATGTTACACTAAAACCTGTCAGTAAATTTCCTTCTCTAATATTTCTGTGCTCTAGTCTTTAGATAATCATTATTAAGATTTGTGCCTACTAATAATCCATTTGTGAATACATTTATATTTTACTATTACTTATTTTACAAACAAAACGATGCCAATAATAATATTTCTCAACTCTAATTAAAGTCAGTAAAGTTTATCTCATAATATTTATTATATTCATTTTAAAAGTAATTTCCTTTTATCGAACTAAAAATTGTTTCATTTATGTTGAGTTGAGAAATATTCAAATATTTTTGTTGTTTCTTTTACTTCGTTATAATATTTTAATCTATACTCCAAATCTCAATACTTAAAATAGTCTAAAATTTTATTATAATTTTTTATATATTATTACGGAGTAAGAATAATAAGTGAATATTTTTGCTATTATTACCTTCCGAACAATCTGGGGAGTTATGGGTTTCAGAGTGAAATTAATTAATTATTACTTTTGCGATCGTTTGATTTCGCCAGTTTTATTGAATAGTTATATCGGACTGTTGCGTAGAAAATGTTTCGGAGAGAAAAGGTTTTATATAATTTCGTTTTAAAATCCACTTCCGACCACTCTTCCTCGATGTTACTGTGGCAATGCCTTTACCTTCGCTTAAGTTGGCGTCTCGTTTTACTACCACATGGAGAGAAAGAAATTCTTCTCCAGGTAATCTCTTGGGTCACCGGGGTTCGAAAATGAGCCCGGCTGGTTGTAGTGTCCCGGATCTACTTGGGGGCATTAAGACTTGTCAAAGTACAAGCCGCCCGGTATTCCGTCAATGCACCGCAAGTTATTATTTGTAGTATACCTTAATCCCTGCAACCATCAGTACATCAGTATTATATATTATAATTTTGTATAAAACCGCCTCCCATTTATCCGTATACGCAATGGTTTGAATCTATTAAAATAAAACAACTTAATATAAACTAGTAGTTAAATATTTTAAGTGCTCCAATTACTCTGATTCTCATATCAACCTGTACAACCATTTAAACACATAAATATTGGCATGAGTTTTGTTAAGCAGTCTAAACCGATTATTAATGACTAGCAGCAATTTATTATAAAATACATATGAAAGTTTTACCGTACCTGTAAATGATATTATTCAATGCTTTCCATAATTTATTAAAAAAATTATCTAATCTAATTTTGTCTCTCTTGCATTATTACTCTCGAAATCTAGTTAATCACCTGCTGTCTGTATTGACAACTTAAATATATACATCAAATTATTAGCCGTACCAATATCCCGAATATAAGATATCTATGAAATAGCTGATTGTAGATAATTTAGTCTGTGTTTTTTTCGATGAGCTAGTAAAGGGAAAACCCCGTACCATTGTAATGTTGTCATCGGTTAGTCATGCCAGGGTTTTGGGTTTGAATTTAGTTTGCATTTTGGAATTTATTCCTAGACGTGGACTGGGTTTGAATTCGGATTACTGTGTGTGACTAAGCATGGTGGTTTTTACCGGTACAATATATATATATATATATATATAATTAGAGGAATAAATTTGTGTTCAGGGAAAATGTTATTTAAGGAAGAAATGAATAATATAAGGAAAGAGGCAATAACAAATTATTATCCAGTTAAAATTATTAATAATATTATGTACAAATATTGAAAAAATAAAAATAAAATTGAATAAAAAGAAAGATATACTTGAGATAATATGTAGTATTTACAATACATCAAAAATATTTTTTTAGAAATAAAAAGACTATTAACAATATAAATAAAAAAAGTTACTTAGGTATTATTCCTGCAATGTAGGGGAGATAGTATGCATTTTCATATTAGCAATAATTAAATAGTAACATATATTATTGCAAATATATTATAGTATGTTTGTGTAATTTTTAAAGTTTTTATGGGTCAAAGCATCAGCCAGGAAGTGAACCCTAAGATAACTACTTGTAAGGCGACTGTGCTTACAAGTAGTTATCCTGAGAATCGCTTCCCGGCCGATGCTTTGAAACATAAAAACCTTAAAAATTACACAAATATTATAGTATAATTCCCCATATATGCCAGAGCTTTGCACTGGCAAAACCATTTTTCCCCCTCACATCAACCTACAGTGCTTTGTACCAGCATTGCAGATGTTTATTATTCCTGCAACATAGGAGAGATGCTATACATTTTCACATCTGCAATTCCAGTGCAAAGCACCATAGTTTCTGGGGAGGGAGGAAGGATGGTTTTGCTAGTGGAAAGCATTGGCATACATGGAGAATTATACTCTAATACATTTGCGATAACATATATTAATTTATAAGTTTTAATTATTGCGGATGTGAAAAAGCATACAATTTTCTGTATGTTGCAATTTTGCAACCAATATATAAAAATAATTTCATTAAGGAAATTTAATAAATGAAACAAAATATAAGAATGCTGAAAATATAAATGGAATTTATAGAGTTGATTCTTTAGATTGACAAAAAGATAATTAAAATGTATCATATATAGGTACAACAAAAAATGAATTAAAGACAAAGTTAAAACAACATTTAAGTAATAAAAATATACATGTTAATATACATAGTGAAGAATTCAGGCATATAAAAATTTTGAAATAAAAATGATAGGAAAGGTGAAATTGTATAACAAAAGAATGGTAAAAGAAAGTCTATATATAAAATGAAACAAACTTGTTTTAAATAGAGAATATTGTTTAAATAAAGAAATTAAATAAAACAAATTGTATGCAAAGATATTGGAAATTAAAAAATAATTAGTAAAAATCTATAAAAAGATAATATATAACAAATTGGTTGTTGTTATTTTAAAAAGTTATATGTAAAATGTAAAACAAAGTTGCAATATAAGAAATTAAGTACATGTAATATATATATATAATATTGTATATATAAAATAAAAATATTGAAAGCTGAAAAGAAATGTTGTTTTTTTATGATGAGAAGAGTATATATATTTTATAAAAATAATGATGTAAATATATGTATTTTTTATAGATCTTTAAAAATGACTGCAGAAAAAATGATGAAAACATTGGAAAGATGATAGTATATATATATGTGTGTGTGTAACATAAAGGTTTTTTTAAAAAAAAGAAAAAAACATATTTTATTAAATTTTGGATTTATATCAAGAGAATAGTATATTTTTTAGAACATAGATTTTTTTAAAAAAAAGATTTATTGTTGTTATTATTTTTATTAATAATGAATATATATATATATATATATATATATATATATATATATATATATATATATATATATTGTACCCTCACTTCTCGATATATGATATAATTTAAAATATGACTAGCTCAATTAAATCATTATGCTTGGCTAAAATATATATAACTATCTTTAATATATTTTTATAATATTATAACTTATCAGATTTATTACAAACTTATCAAAAATTAATATAGTTCAATATTATGTACTAATTAAATAAATATTTACTAAAATCATGAGACTGTGAAGTGAAGTTACAATTGGTAATTGAATTTACATTGAGTCAATGTCTTTCCAAGACACTGTCTCAATGGCATAAGAATACTATTACTTCTAATTATCTCATTACTAACTCTACAGCACTCTTATGACTTTTATAAATGAACTATCTTTAATAATAATAGATAAATAAATCTCAATCTTTTGTTAAGGAAATATAATTAAACGATCTCAGGTTCTTCTAATTATCTTAAAGTAATAATAATTCATGTAGATAGGAATGATAAGGGATTTAATATCAAACCTAAATACACCTAATTTATTCTAATAACAATAACCAACAATAAAAAAATCTTTAGTGTATAGCTTAATCTTATCTATTTGATTATACCATTAATCATTAAGAAAATAAGTAAATCATATACATGTCTTCACTTCCATATAGTATCTTAATTTTAAAATATACCAACATATTATAATTTAACAATCTGTGGCAATAAATAATATTATACTCTTATATTGTGCATTATAATTACTTTGTGACCATTGTAATATTATATGTTAATGTCAATCAATTTCTATAAATTATATTAAGAAAATATTGTGTTTCTTTCTCAAAATAATAATAATAATAAATTCATATTGTGCAAATATTATGTTTATTCAAATTATCTGTTGTCAAATGCTGTGGTGTAAAATAATGAATTCGACACACTTTTAAACAACTTAAACAAATTTATTTACATCAACTTTAACAAATAACTTATTTACACTATTTACATTTACAAATGGAACTAAAGAAAATAAAACAAAAATAAGAAAAATGATAATACAAGATTTTACACTGTTACTATTTCCATAATCATAAGTAGATAATTTATACATTTATTAAATGTTCTATCAATAACATTTAATTAAGTTTATGACTTTAATTTTAATAAACATCATTTATCATCAATTAATACAAGAAAAAGGTTTTATGTGATATATCATTCGTGTAGCATAGATGTAAATAAACAAACTTTAATAAGTAAAATGCTATTTCACTTAAGTCTTACTGCTATTTATATTATAATGTACTAGTATGTATTACATTTACTATCAGTATTATTCAAAGATCAATTAATGTATAAACTGATATAACTTTGTAATATAATAATAATTATTGTTTATAACTATTTATTTCATTCCAATATAAGGTCATACTACAGGTCTTATCAAAATATGCAATACGTATATGTTCTTCTAAAATAATATTTTAAATTATTCAACAATTTCAAATTTTTATAAAGTATTATAAACCAAATAAGCGTATGTCACGCTTGAATGTGAAGCTATAATAATATACAGGAATTAATATACGCTAAGCGCTTTCGAGGTCCTTTACCTCATATTCATAGCGGTGCTGTGAGCTGCGAAATGTAAAAAATGGAGCGGGAGAAGTGGTATGCAAAGCATATGCAAATGGACTAAATAGTCCAGCATTTAGAGATGTCGAAGCAGGTGTCACGTCTATTGCATACCACTTCTCCCGCTCCATTTTTTGCATTTCGCAGCTCACAGCACCGCTATGAATATGAGGTAAAGGACCTCGAAAGCGCTTAGCGTATATTAATTCCTGTATATTATTATAGCTTCACATTCAAGCGTGACATACGCTTATTTGGTTTATAAATTAAATTATCGAATGAGAAGATTTAAAATTATATAATTTATAAAGTATTATATTAAATAAAATTCTATGATTCTTTTTTATTTAAATCACTACTTTTCTTTACTTGTTATTCTTATTCCTTCCTAATAAACTTCTACCTACAAAAGTCATTTTAACCTTATTTAACTTCAGATAAATAAATGACCAATTTTAAAAAAAATAATATTTATCCAAAATCTCATATACCTCATCATCTATATACGTTAAGCCTTCAATCAAAATATAAATTTCTACATAAAATTAACTTAACTTATCTAATAAAAATAAAAAATAAAATATAGATTTTATATACCTCTTACTAACTTGAAAAGAAAAATAAATAACTTACACTAATAATAAATCTACTTCCTAATATTGTAACAGAAACATTAAAATTTATTCACGAAAGAATCATATAATTATTTCTAGGTTCTCATATTATGTTGTACTAAATTTACATCATCAATTTAAAGTATGCATATTAAAATAAAACTGCTATTATAAATCTTATGCGTGTATATTATTTAAATATTAATACATTCATTCAATAATCATATAACATTTGGTTGATCTAAAGAAAACATAGCAAATACATCAAATTACCATTATTACATAATTTTTACCATAATTGATACTTCAATGTACAGTCCGTCACATGATGTCCTCCAGGATAACAGTTTCAAAAATAATTTCACATTCACACTCAACAATTATTCCTTAAAATATTACGTGTTGTATAATTATAAAATAAACTTTATGCAATAAAATGTTATATTAATATTTAGCTTTTTTTTTTTAAAAAATGTAAATGTACCTTTCCTATCTTTAATAAATCAATAATTAATTAAATATTTATGTTAGTTAATAAATAAAACATATTACATAAAATCCAACGGTGTCTTCTTCCAGTTATAATTGTTCTTTTTCCTAGGCACAAATTTTCACCAAACATTACTTCCTTTTCCGGTACATCACGTGTTTTTTTAAAAGTTTTTATGAAAAATGAAAACGTTCTTTTTTTTAAAAATAAAATAAAAGTCAAAGTTAGTTCCACCATAAAATAAAATAATAATTAAAATAGTTTTTATAAGATCCGGATTCATTTCTTTTAAAGATGAAAAAAAAATATTATTTAAAAGTTATTATTTTAGCATTAGTCTATAATTTATAAAGTTCTTATTTAATTATTTTTTAATTGATTTGGATATCCACGTATATTTGATTTGCGCATTCCTTAACAGATATTTAGGTAAGATTACTTTTAGAGTCTTCTGTACGACCAGCGTTCAGACTTTAATAATATAATAATTTTTTTTATAGGTATTTCTTTACCCATTAAATTTCCAATTTATTTGCCTTTTAAAACTGTCAAAATTTAGTCTTTTAAATCACAAAGACTTCACCAGGCAAGTATTTATGTAATCATTATTATTTACCATCTTTACTAAGTTATATACTTAGATTTATAATTTACAAATACTTTCTTCATAAAGAAGTATTTCTCTTTCTTTTTAAAAATCTGTATTATAAAATTAATTACCATCAGCTTTTAAATTTATATAAGGTCCAACAGACTACTTTTATGCATCTAGTAACTCTCCTAGTTAATCCAGCATTTGTTAAATTTTCAGTATAAAGTCTCCAATACATTTTATCCTTATACGATGTTTCCATGACTATTTAATAGTAAATTGAGCTTCGATCGAGACGATAGGAAATTATAATTAAAATTAGCACTGCATATTTGTCGGTAAACTTTTATAAATTATTTTAAAAAACTACTCTCTTATAATTTTAAAACGATTTTGAGAGCGTCTATAATTACTTAGCTATTTCTAATAGCACACTTTACTTTAAGATTTTCAATCACAATCCCCTCCGAACAATTGAACCTTGGTTTTATACCCGAAGAAACTCTCCACTTGATTGGTAAATTAAACAATCGACTTGCTAGCTTATTTACATATTTTACCAACAAGACAGAATTAAAAATAAATAATGACGTATTTAATATTTATTATTTATCACATTATTAAATTCTTAAATTAATCTTTATCATTTATTTAAATCCATTAAACATTTTTTAAAATATACTTTCTTATTTTATTTCACTTTTAACTTTTATAAGATTATTTTTATAAACAAATTAAGTCTATTTTTATTCGTTATGTTTTAAAGCAGTATTTTTAAAAATCAGATTTAATATTTCACATTAATTATTTTTACTTTTATCTCATGATAGCCAATATAATATTTATAAATTTTATAACAGAATTTTTAAAATAGCTTTGCAACTTTACTAAAAAAAACTCCCAAGCATGTGTGTATGTGTCTAACTAACATCTGTTTTACAACAGAGCTACAAACGCTTGTAATAATCTAAAAATAAACTAACAATTCATTTTTTTAAAATAAATATTTTTTAAAATAAATAATATCTTATAACAATTTTTAAAATAATAATTCGATATTATTAAAATCAAATATTAATCTTCTATCATGTACTACTAATAATTAAAATATTTATATTCATTTATTAAATTTTAATCTTTATCAACAATAAATATATGCATTTAATTTTAACTTGTCTTTTAAAAACTTTAACCTTAAACAGTTATTTATTAAATTTATTAATGCAGTATTGCTTATGGCCAGTTTTCCCAACCATATACCATTATCATTCCCATTGAAACATCTCTCTCAAACATCAGCACAATTTTCACATATCAAATACTCATGAATTACTTTAATTACACTTTTTAAAAGATTATCATAAATAAAATTAACATCATATAGCTAAATATATCTTAAATTTAAAATTTTTTAAATAGATTGACACAATAATTTATGGAGACCCATACAAAAGGGCACAATATATATATATTGTAACGATCCGGAGAAAGCGACTTAACGTAAACTGCACTACGGGGCGCCATCTAGGCATTTGAACCTAGAAAAATTTATAAAGTAGGCAGATACGTAAGTCAAAAAAAAAAAATATATTTTTTTTTTTCTTAAATTTTGATTCCGGTCGTTAGCCCATGTCACTAGCTCAGTGGAATAGCAGAGATTTAATAATATCATTTACTAGGATATAAAAGAATAAAGTAAGCCACTGCCAGTAATTCACATACAAACAGATTTATTTATGCACATATATATAAGGTTTAAAATTACTTTAGTGATTTACATTTAATTTAACATTTAACATTATTTTTTTTTACCTTGATTTTACTTTAATTTACATTGCATTACTATTATATTATAAATTTACATTTTTAATCAAGTTCGCACAGATGGGATTATATTAACCTGTTTAATATGTTGCTATAGATCGGTTACATAGATTTCAACGGTCAAAAACATTTCAAAGTAAACATAAACGATCGAAATACAAAGTTATTGATTACTGACAATTGCAGAGGGAAATATAAGAAACCCTCTAGTATTCATCGTAAGATACCTGCATCGTCACCAATAACTTAAAAGACATCCGAATAAATACCTTTTAGATACTCACCGTAAGGTATCAGTATTTGTCGAATGTCTATATATTTTGATCAAATATGAAAACGCAAACATATTTAACCGATAGCCAATCTATGCAAGCGTCTATAAACAACTTCATTTTAATAGTTTTATAGGATCGAGCCTGAATATACTATATAGATCTGCATTCGAAAATAAAATATTCTATCCCTATTTAACCCTAGGCAACACATTTCGCAATCAACCGGCGCCAATCCATCTGATACATTCATGTATTCAATGTAGCATGATACGACAACACAATTATATTGTCAGGAATGTACATCTGAACAATATGAAGAAAGAAAAACGACATTGACTCTCCACCCACAGGAATGTGACATCTGTGGGCAAGTAGATCAATAAACTAAAAACTCCATAGGAATGGGCTGCGGTCTTCTGCCGACTTACAAACCCATCCATAGGCAAACAGAGGGTGTGTGGCGTATTTTATAATCCTGCCCGTAGCGGATCTCATGCTTACACCTACTAATTACATAAATATATCTAATCCATTGAACCAATTCAACCACGAAATGAACAACCCAAGATTACCCTCCCTTAATTATCTTTACAAATCGATACAGCCATTCACGCCCGACTCAAGTTTAACATTTTTTTATAATTTATTTAACGGAAAACAGAAATCATAACAACTTAAAGAACAAAATTAAATAAATAAATAAATAAATGGAAATGATTTTACAAATTAAATACATTAAATAAAATTATAACCAATTAATAAATATTGTTGGTCAGATAGAATAATATTAAACTCATTTTAAATATGAAAAGTTTTTAATTTACTGTTCATAAATTTTAAAGTTCTTACGGTTATTGAAATAGTTCATCCTATTATATTCCTGGCCGTTTAAACGTGAATTCCCACGTCGTCCGAAGATTAGTATCCGGTTGATTTATTTATTTATCCTTTGGAGATTTTGTTTTTCGTGTAGTTGGTCCTCATTGTATAAACGATGGCCCATTTTTTTCTCTTTCTTAGCAGAACTGAAGGGATTGAAGCCGTGCGTCTTTTTCAATCCCCCCAGCGCTAACACCTAGCTGTTACATCGTCAATAATCAATCAATTTCCAGTCACTAGTCACTCATTAATAATTTCCAAAATTTTCCTTTTATATTAATGTGAAGGATTGAATTTACATTACGTCATCGATGAGATGATCCTTTTCGTTGAGGTCCGATTCCATAGGGATTTCTTCTTATTTGCTAACAGTTTTTATTGTTTTCTTATCTGACAGGTGTTTTTACATTTAAATGCTGAAGGCTGGTTTACATTTAACTAATTAACAATCATTTCCATTTCTGATTAATTAACCTGTTTTCCAAATCAAAAATATATTTAAAGATAAATTTAAAGATATAATTTCATCTCCAAATCTTTTTAAAATTTAGTTTTAAAATACTTTTTCTTTAATAAAGTTTTATTTTAATAATTTTTTATTATCTGTGCGATTTAATATATAAGAATTTAAGACAATATTTTAATTTCAATTTTTAATTTTTAAAGAAAGTTTTTAAATGCGAACTTTTTATTTTAACTTGTTTAATAATATATATAAAAAAAAACAATGTAACGAACGTCTGTGCTCGTTACAATATATATATATATATATATATATATATATATATATATATAGAGAGAGAGAGAGAGAGAGAGAGAGAGAGAGAGAGAGAATTAGTTCACTTTATTTTGTGATTTATTATCTAAAAAAGTGAATTCAAGATATTTAACTATCTTTCAGATATTTCACCTCTCTCAACAAATTATGCATATATTTTGAAAAATATCATTTTCATTCTCTAATTACTTCTGCAAATGACAATTATAAATATACTTTTTTACATTTATATTATTGGAATTAAATTATCAAATTATTTAAACGATATACTAATAGCAGTAAAACACTAAATCTTACCATTTTTATTATTATATTATTCTTTATTATTTTCTTGACAATCTTTATTATAAACAAACTCATTCTCTATAAGTATTATCCCTCCATATGTTTTAATTCAACTTATTAATACTATTTGTTTTTTTTTATTCAGGTGGTGCCATTGGTTTTAAAGTTCAGGCATTGAAGGTAACTTTTCACTTTCAGAAGTTTTTAAAAGAAGTGTATTTTCCCTTTTTTCTCTTTTATATGTAACTGTCCATCATATACATTAAAACATTTTAAAATTTCTATTTCTGTACATCACCAACATGATGAGTTCTTACTAAAACATAAAAACCTACTTTTAAAATAGTTTTATTAAGAGCTTGGACAATTATTTTCTGTTGCATTTCTTTTAAATTGGTCTGAGCTTCTAAAATATGTTTATCATAATCTATTTCCTGTTTTTTATATATTTGGCAAAAGATTTTTAATCAACACAGTCTACCTATTTCCAAAATGTAGTTGAATCAGAAAAAATTTAGTTGACTTATTTTTATGTAATTTACAACCTATTTTAACGCATTTCTCCATTTCTGGTGATTATTTTCTAAATAAAGTGTAAATAATATATCTAACGTCTATATGATTCTTTCACAAGGGTTAGATTGTGGGTTTTGAATGGAACTCAAAATATGGTTTATTCTTTGGTTCTTCAACTATTTTTTTTTTTTTGTTATTTTGATAGAAATGAAGTATCTTGATTTGTCAAAATAGCTTTGGGTTTTCCTATCATTACAAATTGAAATTGTTACAGACATTTTATTATATTTCTAGTATTGGTTTTAATCACAGGATAATCAGCAACAAACTTCAAAGAAGGCATCTTATTAACAAAGATAAATTTAAACTTCATAAAGGGTAATAATAGTTCACAAAACTTTAACGCCAATATGTCATTGGGATGATTTAGTAATATGGGTTATAATATGCCAACATATAAATTATTAGCATATTTGGACCTTAACCAAATTTCACAGTATTTAAGGCAGTGTAAAATAGAATCATACATACCAAGTCAATAAAAAAAGTCTGCAAATACATATTCCACATTTCTGGCTCTGTAATGCCCATACAAATAATGGATATACAAATTTAACCTTTACCTTAAACATGTAGTTACTACAACTCTCCACAATTGCTGACTGTTTTCTCTAATTGAACTGTATAATAAATTTTTAAATGTTTTATATTTTAACATAATTTTATTAATAATCATCCTTTGTTATTTGTTTAGATTCACTTCAACAAACAAATACATAATAATAGGATGCAACTTAAAATCCTGTAATTGCAATTCTGCTAAATTCTTCAAATCATCCTCTGTAGAATCATTTACTCTTAAAGAAATTACTGTAATAAATATTGTCTATGCTCAAATGGTATGGATGTATCTTTACCGGATGCCTACTCAAAATATCAATTACAACATTATCTTTCCTTTTACAATACTGAATCTGATAATCAAATTGTTGTAAAAATAAACTCTGTCTAATTATTATTCTAATCACTCTGATTAATACATTTCAATATGTTGTGGTTCATACTAACTATAAAATTTCAGACCATAATAAATACTGACAGAGTGTTTGAAAAGCCCACAACACAACTAGTGCTCCATTTTCTGTTATGGCATAATGCTATTTTGCACCTTTTAATAATTTACCAAGAAAATATAAAATATCTTGTTTATGCTCTTGGTCAAACTGTAATAAAATTACCCATAGTCCATAACCACTACTGTTTGACTAGACAGAATATTTCCTTAAATGTAAAAAGAATATAAAATAAGCTCATACAAAAGCCTTAACTTTATCCTATTAAATTCTAGTGAATGGTTTTCTGTCCACTTCCACTTTTCTTCTTTTCTCAGTAATTTTAACATATAAATGGTGTCAGATACAAACTTTTGACAAAATCTATGATAAAATTATAGACACCAAAAACTTAAAAAACATAATTGCTTTTTATTTTTAAATATAGAAAAATTATCAACATCATTAATTTTAACAGAATGTATCCCATCCACTCCTACAGGCCTAGAAAATCTTTTTTTTGTAATGGCTATTATACTTTTTTAAAAAATTGTTCTTAGTGGGCGTTTCACCATTTTAAAAACAATCACAAAATGAAGATGCTTTGAGATATCTTTAAAAGCAATAACAACATCATCTACATACATTTTATAATGTATTTAACACTATCTGACAGAAGTCTATCTAAGCATATGATCAAAACAGCCTTATCAATGATCAACCCAAATGACATTCTTTAAATACATATGACTGATTTTTATATTTAACAACTGTATATATCATGAAATGTGTAGAAGACTTTTATCAAGAATTATATAGTAATAAAGAACAAATACCTCCTACGTCTATTACGTCTTCTGAATTGCCCAGAATTTTAAATGAAGAAGTGAGACATGCAATAAAATATATGAAGAAAGGAAAGGTTCCAGGTAATTATGGAATTACAATTGATATAGTAAAAGAAGCAGGTGAAGAAATAAAAAATATTTTAGCAAAGTTATATACCAAATGTCTAAATCATAAAGATGTACCCGATGATTGGAAGAATGCAGTATTAATATTAATATTTCAGAAAGGTGATAAAGAAGATATTAGAAATTACAGGCCTATTAGTCTTTTATCAGTTTTATACAAAATTTTTACCAAGATAATTACAACTCGTCTACAGAGAACATTGGATTTCCCCCCAAGAGAACAAGCTGGATTTAAAAGTGGTTTTAGCACAGTAGATCATATCCAGGTATTGAGAGAAATTATAGAAAGGACAAATGAATATGAGGTGCTATTATGTTTTGGATTTGTAGATTATGAAAAGGCATTTGATTCTATAAACATTTCTTCAGTGATTAAAGCATTGGATCATCAAGGTATAGATCCAGGATATTGTCATATTTAAAGAATATTTATAAAAATGCAACAGCAACAATTAGATTACATAATGATACTGGGAAAGTCAACATTGAGATGGGTGCAAGACAGGGTGACTTCATATCTCCAACACTTTTTACAGCAGTGCTGCAAGAAGTATTTTGTGGATTAAAATGGGAAGCTAAAGTCGTGAAAGTAAATAGAGATTATTTAAGTCATTTAGATTTTTCAGATGATGTAATTGTTTTTGCAAATAATGCTTTAGAGCTTCAGGAAATGTTGCAGGAGTTATCAGATGAAAGTTGGAAAGTAGGACTAAAGATAAATGTTAAAAAGTCTAAAGTAATGTTTAATCAATTTTCTCAAAATATGAAAATAAAGATTGATCATGATGGGTTAGAAGACATTAACAGTTACAAATACCTTGGTCAGATTATTAATACAGATGGAAACATAATGGATGAAATTAATCATAGAATTAAACTTGGTTGGAGTGCTTTTGGTAGAAATAACTTGATACTAAAAGGAAATATGCCTATGTATTTGAAAAGGAAGGTTTTTAACAAATGGGTTTTACCTGTTCTTACTTATGGATCTGAGACTTGGACACTTAATAGAAGAGCAATACAGAAACTTCAGACCACTCAAAGAAGTATGGAGAGATGCATGTTGGGAATAACAAGAAGAGATCAAAAACGCAATGTATGGGTAAGCGAACAAACAGGTGTTACTGACCTTATTGAAAAAAATTAAGAGATTGAAATGGAGTTGGACTGGACATATTGCTAGAACAGATAATAATAGATGGACAATTGAAATCTTAAACTAGATTCCAAGAGATTGTAAAAGATCCACAAAGAGACCACATGTTAGATGGATGGATGAATTAAGAAAGTGTGCAGGGGCGGTGTGGGGAGACCTTCATCCTGCAGTGGATTGATAATGGTTGATGATGATATTTGTGATCATTTGCAAATAAAAATATTTGCCAATAATTAGCTGTTAAATATACAGCTGTAAATATTTTTTGTTGTTTTTAAATCTGATCAACAGTTTCTTTATAGTAAGAGAAACATCCTGTATTGGAATCATTCATTGATTCAAAAATCTCACATCCAAGTTTATGTGTATGAATCCTTCCATTTTACAGATGACCACCAATGAATTATTATAAGCTGAGGGACATTTTCTAAAAAAAAATTATTCTACCATTTGATTAATCTCATCGAATTATATTGATAAATGAATTAAATAGCTCTTACATTGAAATTGATTGCATGCACATATCCCGTAATTACACCAAATCTTTTAAAGAAATCGTTTATATATAAATATAGTAATTGAAACAACTTTTCTCTTAAATTATGTTATATTTCATAATCTTACAGCAATTTTGTTTAAAATTACATTTTTATCCTTGACACTTTAACACTTCAAATGCTAGATTTTAAGAATTCAAATATGAATTGGATATTAAATTAAAAAAGTCAGATAAAAAATGTAATATAAGGTTTGAAGAAATGAAGGTTGAATGGAAAGAACTTGAAAATAAATTAAATCAATCACAAGAAATATTTGAGAGTGAGTTTAAAGAGTTAGATAATAAGATTAAGGTGAATCAAAGAGTGTGTAAAGAAGTAGGAAAGAAGGTTAACAACTTAAAAAAGGTAAATGATGGTTTTAAAGTTAAATCACAAATTAAAATGAATTTTTTTAGACAGAATTTGATGATGTTAAGAAACAAGTCAAATACATGACATAAAAAGTTATGTAAAAGAACACGGTAAATCAGAAAATCAAACAAAAAAGTTACAAAAACACCCAATGTTATTTATATTATGTAAAAGATCAAATAAATACTACTGAACATATAATATTAGAAGAAGTAGAATGTATTAGTAAGAGGGAATGAAGTAGAAAATATTAATAAAAGGCATGAAGAAGATATAGATGATCAGCTAAAAATTAATAATAAGTCATTTGTTCTGGAAATGCGCTCATATTTAAAGGAACAAGAAGAAAGAATAAATAATCAAATATTGAAGGTAGAAAACAAATTAGTAGAGATGAAAACAATTAATGTTAAATGAAAGGATGATTATCAACATGGTGAATATAAACTACACATTTGAGGGATGAATTATGTTTTAAAAATAAATATTTGGAGAATAATGTTGGTGAAATGATACTTTTATTATTAGAAAATGATGCTAAACAGGTTATTGAGTGAGATGAGAATAACCATAAAATTAATAGTAATATCTCCAAATTTATTCAATTAAAAGTATTTAAAGATAAATTTAATGAAATTATAACTGAATATTTATGAAAATTAGAAGGATTATTTAATGAGTAAGAAAAATTAGCAATATCAAGTAACCATCTATATTCATTATGAAAGAATTAGTGGAGGTCTTTGTTTAATCTCCACATTAAATTTGTTAAATTTGCACTAAACTCACCTTTTAACTCCTTTAACTGATTATCTATCTTATCAAATTTGTTAGTTAATTATTTTCATTTATTACTGAATTCATTTTTAAAAGTTCTTTAACTCAGCTTTTAATTCTTTTATCTAGTCACCTTCCTTATCAAACTTATTACTTAATTTCTTAAATTGGATTACTGAATTATTTTCAGTCAGCCCTTAATTTCTCTAATTTGTTATTAAAATCAATTTTCAGTTCTTCGAATTTATTATTGAATTTATTATTTAATCGTTCAAATTTGCTAAGAAGTCAGTCTAAGATATTTTGGTTACCACCTTCAAGTCCTATTTCAATATTAGTAGTCTCTATTATCATAAATTAATAAAAACATTATTTATATTCATATTATATTATATTAATAATAAATATTATTATATTATCAAATATTATTATTATCAATGTTTCCAAATCAGACAACTCTATTTAAAAAAAATCACCTTAAATCATTTCAAATATTTAACATGATACAAGCATTGCAAGATATATAAATTTTTTATTTATTCATCAGGTAAATTCCTAACTAAAATTTCACCTGTTATTATAGTGGACAAGACCTTGGTCTTTGCAAATAAATGTGCACAAAAGTATTTTATAAAAATAACTTTTATCTGTTGAAAACTGCAATTAATCTTTATAATATTTATAATTCTTTAAATATTTTGTATTATGATGAAAATATTAATTAGAAAATTATTTGACCATTCCATCATCAGATTGTCAATGAAATGGAAGGCTGAAGAGTTGTGGGTTGGAGTAGTTTGAAGCCTGTCCATTAAAGTATGAAGATTGGCTTTCTTAATATAAAACTGAGCAATGATTGTATATATGTGTGGAGATGGTAATCTGGACCAACTGATGAGTGCTCGATTATCACGAAATACTTGTATTGGTGATTATTTATTTTTTCAACATGTGTGTGATAATGCCAATATGAGGTGACATGAACAGTTAGAGGATCATGTAAAAGTCTCAGTTCGAATCCCGCATACATTAAATAAACTAAGTAGAAAAATACAGTAAAATTGTATAATAACAGCACTTCTTTATTAAGATTTTTTTTCAGAGGCTATACATGTATCTAAATATTCAAGAGGAGCATTGATGTCAATAAGTTAGAAAAGTATTAGCGATATCAATTTTTTTGTATGTTTTTATGTTATGTTACTAACTATGTTGTTGATTTGGGATCGTATTCCATTTTATTCTGATTCTCATAGATATTTATGTTTTTTTTCTACTTATGTTTAAGTAATTAAAAATACTTAGAGTGTGTGTCATAATAACCTGAACAATACTAATATTAAATATAAAAAAAAATATTTTGGTAAACTATATTTTTACTAAACATTAAAGTCTAGATGATGTGTTTGGAAGTGAACCATTATTTTTGAAAAAGGCTTTAAAGATAGAATAATACTAAATAGCGCAGAATATTTGTTTATTTAATAGCATTGGCTTAATGATTATTTACTATTTATTTGTATTTACTGATTGTTTCTATCATATCCCACAGAGTCCAGCTTATTATTATGTTTGACACATCAATATAGAGCAAGTCATGCCTGAGTTAATTTTAAGAAAACCACCTTCCCATTAAAATATACATATACTGTACACACACACAAACTAAAGTCAAAACACTTCTAATTTCTACAAAATGGTTATTTAAATTAAAATAACACCAAGTATACGATAATATATTATTTAAAGGTTTTAATAAAAGTGATGTTAAATTGGAAAATAAGGATATGATTGAGTTTTAATTTCTAATGATTTAAGTAATAAAAAAATATTTTGGTTTATCATATCTAATGATGTTTTTTGATTGATAGCTTCCAGTCTTTTCATCTGTTGCTATGCCAACAAAATCTTTTACTAAGCATATCAAGTGAATTCCAATTTGTTCTCCTAATTGCATACCATTCAGTGCAAATAAATTTTTAGTAATATAATAAGAATGAAAAGCACTTTCATGTTCAGATTATTAAAAAAAATTAGACTAAAAATAGAAAAATAATATATACACATATCCTTTTTAAAGGCAACAAGAATACAGTAATGATAATTATTTTATATTAATTTATAAAAATTCCATGTGGTAAAATTATAAATCAAATTTTAAAAAATGTCAAAATCTATACAGCATAATTCATATTATTTAAATTAATTTTGTAAATTTCACAAAAATTGACATTCCTTTTAGCTTAACTCGTTAGAAACATTAGCTTACATAAATAAGGAAAGAAATGTTAAGCTTTACTTTAAAACGTACTTATATATATATAACTACAACCATTAAATGTTATATATATATATATATATATATATATATATATATATAACTACAACCATTAAATGTCTGTATTTTTAAATTATATAATAATAATTCAAACAAATATATTTAACACAGTATTCAAAATTAAATAATATATTCTTTACCAGAAGTACTTTCAATTGTTTCACTGACAATCTTTATCAACTGTTAATACAAACGTACAAAAAATAAAAACTTGCATTACCCATCATTCAATCTATTCAAATTTCCCACAATTCTGTTGTCTTTATATTAGCCGATTGTTTATTCATCAAACCACCTCTATTCCTAGATATCATCATTGCCTCTTTAATTTTACGTTTTTCACTACACCTTTCAATTTGAATAATTTTTATATCTCTATTATTAAATTTAAAACCATAATTACATGTTTTATTATGATCAAATATAATTGATGGAGTATTCATATTTACTGAAGATATATTTTCTTTCTGTACACGTTTATATAATGTCTTATGATCATTATATCGTTTTTGTAATGTACATAAGACATTATATAAACGTGTACAGAAAGAAAATATATCTTCAGTAAATATGAATACTCCATCAATTATATTTGATCATAATAAAACATGTAATTATGGTTTTAAATTTAATAATAGAGATATAAAAATTATTCAAATTGAAAGGTGTAGTGAAAAATGTAAAATTAAAGAGGCAATGATGATATCTAGGAATAGAGGTGGTTTGATGAATAAACAATCGGCTAATATAAAGACAACAGAATTGTGGGAAATTTGAATAGATTGAATGATGGGTAATGCAAGTTTTTATTTTTTGTACATTTGTATTAACAGTTGATAAAGATTGTCAGTGAAACAATTGAAAGTACTTCTGGTAAAGAATATATTATTTAATTTTGAATACTGTGTTAAATATATTTGTTTGAATTATTAATATATATATATATATATATATATATATATATATATATATATATATATATATATATATAGGAAACTACTACAACACTATTTAAATAATCCAAATCATAATAATTTAATGAAATATCTAGAATGTGAACGCCATGAAAAGAAAAAAACAAAGGTTTTTGTAGCTCAAGAAAAAAAAATGGATATTTAACTTATATGTATATAAATAATACTTATAAAAAATAATTATACTAGAAAAGTGTTAATCGAGGATATTTACTCTGTTTTAGATAACACACAATATGATTACAAAATATTTGTATACGATATATATAGTTCTAGTACACTGGTAATAGCATTATTGCAAATCCTAAAAAGCAAAATAATAATTAATTGGTTAATTGTTGTGCAGATCACATGATATTTTTATCCTAAATAGCAGGCTCTGTTTTGATCGAATAAACTTTAGCTTCAGTGTCAGAAATTCTATAACAATGCTAATCAATATAGGATAACAGTTTAATAATTAAATAATAAAAACAGAGTTTAAACAATAAATATTTTCATAATATGTAAACTATATATATTTTATCTTAAACATTGTGCAATCTACTTAAATAAAAATGAGAAAAACTCAAAACCTTTATGATTACAATGATTGTTAACTTGGTAAAAATTCTTTGTAGGTTTATTCTGATTTATATTTTTTAGATTTTGAAAGATCTTAAATTTAATTACCACCAGTTTTATATTAAGCAAGAATAAGTCATAAATGGTAAAGACATTTATTGTTAGATATTTAAAATAAGTTTGGAACCTTTAGAAACTATAGCAGTAACAGTTTCTTTCAAAGAGCAATGATGCTATGTTTTAGAATGGCAAAGCAAGAATTTATACATGGAATCTCCCAATAAAAATACATTTAGTTAAAATACATTCATATTTAGTGAACTTTGAAGACAATTTAACAGAGTTGGAATGAATGTCAATTATACAAAAAGGTACAATCACATCCTATCAGATGATTTCACTTGAAGCTTAATTTAGAACTACAATGATTTTTATGGAAGATGATAATAGTCATTTAAGTGTTGCAACAATGTGGACCAAATGCCAATGAGAAATTTACAATAGGACCAGAGGAGACATTGTATTATGTAATGACTTTGAATTTTATATAACTAATATGCTCAGAGTGAATGAACATTTATTTTAATAACTTTGTCTTGTTATAATAAATCTAAATTTTCAAAAAAAATTATGTTACAAATAATAAAAGAATATTTATAAAAAAACATTCTTATAATGTTATTAATATTTTGCATTTATGTTATAGAAATTTTTTATGACCTGCCAGAATAACTGTCTTATTACATGACTGTAAATGGAACATCTTATATCTAATTTATCTTTAATGCTTAATTTAAATGAAGTTTACATCTGGGAATATGTTTAAAAGAAATTCGAAAAATTAATTTTATGCTTGTGAAAAAAATGTATTTATAATAAGACCAATAAACAAACTATATGTTATTTTTTGGAATGATTTTTTAAACTAAAATAAAGTAATTACAATATGTCCATGTTGAAGATTTACATTGTATCATTTAATTAATATTTGGATGGTAAAGATGTCATTTTACCTAAAAAAAAAAATAGCTAGTTGAAATATAAGCATTTTTAAAAATAAGTCTTGAAGATTTTTTTTTAAAAAGAAATATCTACGTTTAGTTAACTAAATATGATGTTTGCTGAGAGAATGTGATAAATGGATAATTTTTATATTATATAATATTCTACCAATATTTTAACTGATGGAAATGTAAAATATTATATGTCAGCTATGATTATTATATGTTTTGACATATATAACCAATGGAATTAATATAAAATATGTACATAAGGATATATTATTTTACATAAAAATGGATCCTTAATTATTGCTTTATGGAAATATTGCATGCCACTGAAATAAATAAATAATTATCTTCCCAGGAAGACCAATATATTTTTCAGATTCTGCAGAATTTAATTTTGTTAGTTATACAATTTATTGGATGTATCTAGTAGAGGAGAATGACTTTTGTTCAGTAATGTCTACTTGTAAATAGGCAATAGATAAAGAATTTCGAGGCACATTGAACTTTCAAGTAGAAGAGAGATTTTTCCATAAGTTTTAAATTTTCTCATTTACTTTAGTGTAATGCTTAATATTTTAAAATAGGGCTTTCAACTAACCTGCTTATTATAAAAGATTTTTTAAAATTTAATCTTAAGATAGATTAGTTTTACATTAAATAAAGAAAATTGGATTTTTCAGAAATTAATTTTCTGATAAATAATTAATAATTATTTGTTTGGAAGAACACTTGAGGAAAAGTGGAAGCAGATCACTGTTCATAGTTTCAATAATTGTTGGGACCATGGGTAATCTTATTTATTATATATATATATATATATATATATATATATATATATGTAGAATAATATATATATATATATATATATATATATTATTCTACACGAATAAAGCATGATAAGCAGAACACAAAAACATTAATTATAAACAACAATTAGCCAAGCACTTTCGGTCAGTTCCAATATGTTGCCATGATTCTGGTATACAGTACCAAAAGCGCTTGGCTAATTGTTGTTTATAATTACTGTTTTTGTTTTCTGTTTATCACGCTTTATTTGTGTAGATTAATTTTCATTATCTGACAGAGTTTATCTTTGTTTTAACACACACACACACACATATATATATATATTGTAACCTTATATTTTAGTGTAAAATATAAAGATTGATAGAACTAATATAAAAATTTCTCTGTCTTCTTGGTGATTTGATTGTCTTAGTTTGCATAATTAACATTTGACATATACTCCCACACACACCTACCTACACATACACATAGGATAAATATGCCAAGAGTGAAGATTTCATTGAATACTATTCAAACAGTATTAAACATGTTGTATAATACTTGTATATCTGACTGTCAAATAAAGAAGACAACACATTTTTACAATTAGCATTGTCTAAATCTACCTTGCATATAAATTCCTAGGACTTCAAGAAAAAGGAAAATAATTTTATGTGATTGACTGTTAAGCAGATAAATTTCTGTGAGATTTTTTAATGTTGTTGGGACTTCTGTCAGAAAAATCTTCACTTTCAACACATTTTCTTAATATTTCACAATGCCTATTATGCATATAAATATTAAATATGTGCATGAAGACAAGATTTTTATGAATATTATTTTATATACAGATTATGAACAAGAGTGATGTGCTTCCATCATTCTCTGCATTTGTATAACAGTTTATAAATATTATAATACAGAAAAATGCTATTTGCTTTAAATTGTAAAATGAAATAAATAAATGTATTCTTTTGTAATTTCTTAAGGACATTGATGCATAATTTGGCTTATAATCTAAGAATGATATAGGACAGATGAAGAGTATTTTTTTATAAAAGGGAATAATACAGTATAATAAGTGTGCAATCTTTTTCAATAAATACAACAAAAGAAAGCATTTAAAATCTCTATCTAGAATTATCCTATCCCCAAGCCAGTTTCGAGCTAATGGCTTTTGTCAGTGAGGCACTAAGACATTCAGACACTAAATCTAAAATACAAACTGAAGCCCAGCATTTATCAAATACTTAACTATTAAGTAAAAAATCTGATATTTTCAAACATCTATAAGTCTTCAAATCCAGCCATATAACTTAAATAATCATATGGAACTGAACTAAATCCAGATACACCATATATTAATAGCCTTAGGATTATAACATTGCTGAAGCATTAAAAGGCAAACTATAATAGTAAGAAAAACCACGTCATACATCATTATATTACATTTATAAATAGAAACTAATTAACCACGTGAGGTATGACTTGGTTTTCCTTACTATAAAAGTGAATAAGTACATCATTTGCATTCTAAAGTCAAAATTAGTACTCATAATTGCATAAGCAATTGCACATACACAAAAGTAATAAAAAGACGTTGTTTGCAAAGTAATATATTGTTTATTATTTTTCTTAATAATAAAAAACAATTTAGAAAAGATAAAATGACTTTTTGTTAAAAAACAACTTTATTTCATTTATATTATAGTATGAATTTATTTACTTTTTTAAAAGAAAAATTATAAGTTTGCATCATGACTGACATATTTAATTAAATAATTTTTTTTTTGTTAAATATAAAATATTCAATAAAAAATTGAATGTTTTTATCATTTGGGAGATCACATAACATTTGAAAATTAAATAATAAAAATAAACTGCAATACTTATATCATTTGTTTTCAAATACACCCTTCTCATATGGTTCTAAATCACACTCATCAGCATACTTATTTACTAATCATAATAATTATTTCAGTGCTAAATATGTAAAATTACAAAAACGACTTCTAACATTGATATTTAACCAATGATAGAAATTCAGCAATAAAAAAATTATGCACTTTTATTCCTCAAGTTGAGACATTACCCATTTGGTTGGGCATTGTCAGTAGTAAAACTTTGTGAAAATTATTTTATTAACATATATATATTCTGACCTTTCTATCCAGTATTCTATGTAACCTCTCTATCCAGTATCGGGCCCCTCTCTAAATTTTGGCCGTCACAATCTGCCCTTTACTTATGTTGTGTAACTACATACACCTCGAGCCCACCACGTTACGCCACAATCTACCCTTTCACCCTACATGTAATTACGTGTATACTTATGTGTACTCCACTTCCCCCAAAATAAATAGTATAACATAGTGAAAATCACCTCCCCGGATTCTAGCTCTAATAATTAATGAGATATTCAATTAAATGTGTTACTAGCTCAGGTTTCTTAAAAATTAACTTAGGTTCTGTTCTAGACTAACTCAAATAACTATTCTATAATTCAGGAGATTAGAAGTGGAAATAAGGTGACAAAGTAGATTGCATTGAGATAATATCCCATAGGATACCACCTCAATGGCATAGGAACACTATCCCCCCCCCTTTTACTACTATTACATGTAATAACTACATAGTATTCTTATGACTTCTGCAACTTCTAATCACTAAGACTCATTTAACAATTAAAGTATTAATCTTTTATCTATAACAACAATAATAGTAATTCTCTAGCTCAGATAAAATAATCTCAGGTTCTTAAATTTATTCAAGGTTAACATAAAATAAAGTAGCAAAATATGATAAGGGATTTTGTATCATAATTTACTACTCTGAATTATATTAATAATAAATAATAATAATAATAATCACAATCTTAATTGTTTAATCCAACTAGTACGGCTTTTCTTTTATCGCAAATTTATAACCATAATAAATTAGTTAATAATTCAATATCCTCCCTTTGTTTATCTTTTTCCTTACGTAATAAAATAATTAGTAAGTGGCAGTGTTTAGATAATCTGATAAATGAAGCAAGTGGCAACTAATAGCATACAATTTAGCAAATTATCATGACAATGGATTTATGACCAGTAATGCAATGCAATTTTATAATTATTCAATTACAAAACATCAATAAATACTTAAGATTAAATATACTTTTCTATTTATATTTTGTGCAAACAATTATATACTTTAATTTAATGACTGTAAACATATCCTTTGAATTCATGCAATGATGTAGAGAAAACAAAACTCAGACACAAGTTTTAATAACAAATTTTAGAATTTTATTAACAACAATCAAAATTAAGATAAAACAAACAAATCTATTTACAATTATTTACAAGGGATATCCTCCTTTCTTTTAACACTACAAAAGTTAAATTATACATTTTTAGATTTCTTTTATAGTTAATTTAAATTATTATACCTTTATAAGTTATTTATTTATTTCTCATTAAGTTTATTATATTACTTAGTTTAACTATTTTATGGGTAATACTATTCTTTACCTTTTAATATTAACATTACAGTATTATAAGTTATATATGTGGGTAAACATCATTTATAAACATTATAAATTTACAATCAATATGGTTTTTTCCCTTTAAAAAAAATTACATTTTCTTATAACTCTATATAAGTCACTTTGCATATTGTGCAAATATTATTACTACCTATTACGTTTGTTATCTAATGCTCGTAAACTCTAATACATTTATTCATAAGCCATACTCATGTATAATACCATAACACGAGTTTACTTATCACCTGTTTTAGTTTCACATATATTATAATCATCGAATGTTATTATATTCTTTAAATATGCAATACTTATATTTTTTAAATATAATCAACAATAAGAAAACGTTAAATCATTTTTTAATATTTTTGTATATTTCTATTTGGGTATATTTTTATCAAATTATAGTTCATTTCTTAAAATTAAAATAATTCTCTGACTCCTTCCTTTCTTAGGATATATGCATCTTTTTTCAATAATCATAATCTACTCTTTGTTAATACCTAACTATTCTTATTTCAAATAACAGCATGACATACATTCTAAAATATCTATTGTTTCTTTTCAATAGACTTATCAAATAACGATGTAGTTGCAAGAAATACAGATAAAGATAGCGAAAGATGTATAGGATATTGGGAAGATAGATAAATAACTTATCAAAAATATATACTTCAAAATGTATGGAACAGTGTGGATAGGGCCGACATTCCTTGTCTGATAACCCTGACGATAAGCACGATGTGGCAGCTATTTATTCAGCTTTACCAAACATCTAATAAGATTCACAAGAAAGATAAAAATAACACTGTCCATGACAACATGTGTAACAGTCGTAGGGCTTTGTTAACTACGCTGATTACCATTTAAAACTACTTATAATTCCATTCCCTGTAGCATCCTAGTTTTTTAATACATCATCTTGGTTTCTGAATCTCCATGTACTACCAAGTCACTATCCAAACTATCTCTCAAGATTTTCACTGTATCCAACATCGATAAAACTAACTACCTTTTAAAACAATAAACAAAATTCACTAATATAAAAACATTCCCCTATTCTATAAGAACAATTTGCCTTGCTTTATTACACTGTAGGTTCGACATCTACGTTTTATTAAATAACACTTAAATATCCTAATCGGAAAAATTAACAGAAAATATGACATAACCATCGGTTATATTGAACTACATTAATCACACATAAAATGAGTATAGTATGCATATTTTTAAAAAATCTAATTACATCTCATAGTGTTTTAGAGTGTTGTTTTTCAAAATGCATTTTACAATAACTATAACAATAAAATTTTGCATTACATTCATTCGATTCACAGCTGATCTAAATAAATAAAACATACATTATATCATTAATAACCATAAAATGTACCAAAATAATCTTTTACCTTCCTATTAGAGTTCGTAGTGGGTTTCTTTCTCCTCGAGCATCGCAAACATACAAAATTTCCACACACATACAATTTTATTTGAACATTCAAAATCAAAAAAAAACATATTATTTTATATAATGTTATATTGCAAATTAATGTATTTGTTTCCCTATTGCTATCTAAACTCAATGTTTAACTTAGATTAATAAAGAAAATAATTTAAACCATAATCACATATTTTTCTGGCGGTAAATCTTGGTTAGTCCCCTAATATTTATTATTTCTTCTTTTATCCGAATGTTCTCCTTTCTGATTATTAAAGTTTTAAACAAATTAGTTCATTTAGTTAACTGTTTAGATGATCTTTAGTTTCAATGTTTAATTCAAAATTATTAAAAATATTTATTTAGTTATCCCACGAAGTTTTTAATGTTGGGCGAATATTACCTCGGCGCGTTGATGCATCTTTATTTCTAGCAGAACTACAAGTATTTATATCATTACGGTACCAAATTGTGTTTTTCCATGGATCCAATATTTTATATTTATTTCTCTGTAAACTATTTTTTTTTCTTCTTCTTCTTCAGGCAAGTAATTTCCTTGGTAATTTCACTTTTATTCATTATTATTTTATATACGACATTTTTGATCTTTAACTATTTCTAGAGTAATTGCTCAGGTCATCTTAAAGAAAGTAATTCATAAAAATCTTTTTGTCCATTTATTTTTACACGAATAATATTTATTTTTATTTTTCATTATATTCATTAACTTTGCGCACAATGTCCTTTCATCAATTTTACACGCACTAAAGCAGTTTTCGTAGTAATACGCTATACAAACTATATCAATGAACAATGTTAACATTTTTGAAATATTACAAAATTTATAACTTGGTTTTAAGAATCCATCCATTTTTTATTGAAAATTTAGATTATATTTTAATAGAATCCACTGGCAGGTAACTGTGGAGTTAGTGAAACATTATTATGAGAACTTTTTTTAAAATTTTATTCTTAGATTCACTTTGAAAGATTTTAAATTGTCAATTAGTTTCTTTCAAAGATATTTATTAAAAATTATAATAAAATTGACTAATAATTGAAGAAAGAAAGAAATTTTAAAGAGCTTAAAATTTTACCTCTGCTCTGGAGTCAACACATTTTTGTTCTCCTAGTTTATACAATTAATTGGCGCGATTTCTCTTGTCTGCCAAAATCTATCTTTTTATTGGTCAATCCCTACTTTGGTTTGTAAACATTTTCTAAAGTTTTAAAATGATGACATAATAGACTTAAATATTAACCTATTATTATTTTTAAATTAATTATTATCTATTACAATTTAATTACTTTTAAAATAAATTTGAAACAATAACCAATAAAGATGTATAATCTTATTTTTTATTATAATGTGTGACAATTCCATCCAGTTCTATAATATATTATTTAAATATTTTAATTATTTGTATTAATCTAAACTGGTGCTTATACATAAAATATTCCAGACAGTCACGTAGACATTTCCGGTGTTTAGTCTATTTTTATCTGTCTTAATAAATTTGCTACTTATATTATTTAAAATGATTATATAAAATTTTGAAAAATAATTTAGAAAAATATAGAACTAGATGCAATCCTCACCCTCACAATACTTATTATTAAATATATTATATTAACTTTTTATTGCCCATTTATAATTTATAATATTAAATACTATATAATATTAATTTTAAAATTTTTTAGCAATTGACCATTTATAACCATCATTGATCTATAGAAAAAGGGCACTATATATATATATATATGCAAATTTATAAATAAATATTTAAAAATACAGTATTTAAAAGCTTATAAAAAATATATGTATAACCATCACTTAGGAATGCTTTCAACCAAACTTGTGGCTTTGTCAACTATCACGTTTAAAATGTCATATATATATACCTTTGATCACAGAGGGTGCTACCAGATTACTATGTATCTGAAAAAATTATTTATGATGATGATGACTGGCACTGACTAGACTCTGTGAGATAGCAAGAGGTCTTTTTTAAATTGTTCAGACAATCAAGAAATAAACTAACAACCAACGTTAGTTAATATAATGTTAAAATTTATTAGATTTACAATAAGAATTTCAGAGTTCATTAAAATTCAAACATACACAAAAATAGAAAACTTTGACCCATCTTTCTCACAGAGCATGTATGAGATGAAAAAAGACAATAAACATTTTGGAAGATATACCAATCTTCTCATGGAATGATGGGAAATGAGCAATAACTTTACTTTTGCTCAATTAAAAAAAAAATATTATTTTCATGTTTAAAGATTTTTTAAAAAAAAGTCTTGTAAAGAATCAATGAATCAGCATGGATGAGCCTTCTCTATGACATTGACTCTAGAAATGTCAGATGTTGCAGGACAGCTCATGATAATTACATTTAAAATTACCAAGATTGATCCACTTACAAGAAGAACAAATATAATGTGAAAGAATTATCGCTTGCATAATTTCAGAAAGAAATCAAAATCCCGGTTGTTGATAAAACCACCTTATTCAATCGAGAAAACATTAGCCCAATAATGGCAAGTTACTATATTTTAAATTAAATAAAAGTGTCGCAAAAGTAGACCGATAAGTAAGGAGAAAACAAATAATATCTGCCCAATATTTATTAAGAATATAAATTAATCAAAGGTGAATCTAAATAGCTAATAAAAGAAATCTGCAATACATGCTGTGCAACATAATAAGCTAATAATTTAAACTTACAAAATATACCATTTAAATTAAAATATATCTTTACACACTAATAGATAAAAGAATATGTTACGTAATTATGACATTAAATTTTATACAATTGTTACTTTTATATTGAGTGGAGGTTCTTATTAGAGATTTATGCCCTAGCGCAAATATAAAATAAGTTACATTATGGTACTAATAAGTTTAGTGAGTACTCACAAATGGATGACGGTAAAGATTGATTGAACTCTTTTCTTTAAATGGCAGTGAGTGTGAAGGTTTGCAGAGGAATCAGTCTTAGTTTAGGCTTTAATTAGATCATAATTGGGGAAAACAACTCGGAGATCAGGATCCACCTAGAGTGCATTTAGCAGTACATCCTTGAGGTTTGATCCCACATGGTGTAGAAGTTAGCCAACTTGTAAAGTGAACACAAACTAATGTAGGCTATCCTAAGAATTCAGCTGAAGATTCTTTCGACATAAAAGTGAATAAAGTCTCTTCACTATGGGTCATGGAAGTGAACAGCACTATCTTCAAAACAATGACATGTCTGGCAATTAAATAAGCACTTCCATAAACTGATATAAAACAACCATTAGAAATCGGTTGACAAACAAAAATGAGTTAGGTTGTTATTTCAAGAATAGCCTAGGTCATTTCTAGACTAATTTTAAGTCTCTTCTCTTTAAGAATAATCAGTCCTCTCCTTTTGAGTTTTTTTTTATCACCTTTTAATCTCCCACATGATCTTTTTTGTAATTAGAGGTCTTAGCCTAGAGCAAATCTCATCAATAAAAAATATTAATTAATTAAATCTCTGCTCCTTTTAGATAAAATATATTCATATTAAAGCAACAAATATGCAAATAACTTTTCAATTAATCAAAAAAAAAACTTTCCAGAAACAAGAATACAATTAATTTTCTTTTAATTAAAAAAAAAGAAACTTTCAACAGATAAAATAAAATGTTAGTTATTCCTTTTATAAAATAAACTCGAAAGATTTTGAATCACAGTTTTTAAACAGAAACAAATTACAGATAATAAAATAAATGAGTGAATATATCTTTCTTATGTAAAAAAAAAAAAAAAATCTTTAAACTTTTGAGACAGGAAGTATCCGGTTCAATATATATATATAGATATATAGATAAAAAAAAGATAGAAGGGAAGAAGATAGATAGATAGATAGATAGATAGATAAATAGAAAGATAAATAGAAAGATAGATAGATAGATAGATAGAAAAAAAAAGAGATAGATAGGAAAGTAAAAAAGAAAAATAAAAAAATAAATAAAAAAAAAAAAAAAAAAAAAAAAAAAAAAAAAAAAAAAAAAAAAAAAAAAAAAAAGAGAAAAAAAAAAGAGAGAAAAAGAAAAAAATAGAAAAATAGAAAGAAAGAAATAGATAGATAGATAGATAAATAGAAAGAAAAAAAGAAAAAGAAAGAAATAAAGAAAGAAGGAAAGAGAGAGAGAGAGAGAGAAAGAAAGAAAGAAGGGAGAGAGAGAGAGAGAGAGGGGGATGGGAAGGAAAGAAAGAAGGAAGGGAAGAAGGAAGGAGGGAGAGAGGGAGAAAGAGGGAGGGAAGGAGAGAGAGAGAGAGAGAGAGAGAGAGAGAGAGAGAGAGAGAGAGAGAGAGAGAGAGAGAGAGAGAGAGAGAGAGAGAGAGAGAGAGAGAGAGAGAGAGAGAGAGAGAGAGAGAGAGAGAGAGAGAGAGGGACATGTTTTGGAGCTTTACCCATGTAAGATTTTAATTAGATTTTCCAACATTTTGGCTTGATTGAACAAACCCTCAACTGAGAAATGAATAGTATTCATTTCCCAGTTGAAAGCTTATGTGATCAAGTCGAAACATTGGAATATTTAATTAAAATCTTGCATGGATAAATCTACAAAATATGTATTTTATATATGTAGCCCATAAAAATATTCATATGATATTTAAATAGAGTTTTAATTTTGTAAATTTATGTAACACTATTTTAAAATCATTTTTGAAAAATATATATTTATCAAAGATTTCAAAATTGAAAAATAATTCAACTTAATAATAGGAAAATAGAGGGTGAAGGCGTGTTTATTAACAATGAATTAAATTGAAATTTCATTAGTAGAACTATTTGCTTAAAATAATGTATGCTCTATACAAACACCTCTAGTATGGAATTAAATGACTTAGAGAATACTGAAATAATTCAAAATTTTAAGGTGTGCATTAATTGTATAAATGAATAACTAATTAAAACAAAAGCCCTAACTTTTAGCTTCATGAATAATTATTAACTATATTTTAGACTTAGTCTCTAGACATTCTGAAATAAAAAAGATGTTTAAAACTTAATAAATATGAGAAATAGCATATTTTCAATTTTATGAAATATTAATACTTTCTATGTTTTTAGATGTTGATCATAAAAATAATCTAAAACAGAAGAAACATTTTTGTTTCATGAACTAATTAAAACTTTATTTATTTAAATAAAAAAATTGAAACATTTACCAGACTGAAAATAGTTGTTAAATATTATTCGCTAACTGTAGATGCCAACTCAGTACCCAATTCAAGTTCACAACATTGTTTTCATACAGATAATCTTGGTTATAACTCTTCTTTCATATACACTTTAATGCAACAAATTTTCTTAAAAACTTATTTATTTTTCTTACAGTTTCAACTGTCCAGCAGTCTTCATCAGAGCTACAAGATTTAAATAATATAAATACACAACCATCATTTCACACATATATTATTCAAATATTGTAGTTCTGATGAAGACTGCTGGATAGTCGAAACTGTAGGAAAAATAAAGACGTTTTTAAGAAAATTTGTTGCATTAAAGGGTATATGAAAGAAGTGTTATAAGCAATATATATGATTATATGAAGATATGCAAAAAAAGTGAAAGAGAAGAATAAGAGAATATGGTCTTGGTTATTAATTTCCTCTTCTTCTCTTTACAAATATTAAATAATTATACTTTTTAAAACTGAGTAAAATAATTATATTTTTAATGCTAAGCAAACCAAACTATTAACATTAAAAATAATATACAAGGACCTTAGTGTAAATAATTTTTAATTTTTATTTTTTATATGTATAGCCTTGAGCATGCTACAAGTGTAGCTATATAAAATTATTTTTAAATTCTTTTTCATGTGTTCTTTTTTTAATATACAAAGTGATTACAGATTAATTGCAATATATGCACATCTTAAATTATCCTTCATAATAATTTATTTCATATTTGTTACGGCAGACTTACTTTTAGTATATTTATATTTAGTTTATTCTGAAAAATGGTTAAAAGAGAATTAATTTATCTAGGTCATTAACTACAAGTATAAATTACAAAATATTTGACATGAAAAAAGAATGTCTTTATAGAAAATAAATCACAAAATGAAACACGTATTAAATATATAATTAGTAGTAAAAATAACTTGTAACCAAATTGATTTTCTCGACATCTAAAATCGAAATTGAAAGTTATTTTTATTAATAATTAAAGTTCAGCAAATCGATTGTGTTTTCACACGAAAAGACATCTACCCCAGTTTATTATTATTATTAAACATCATTTTCAAAGAATATCAACATATACTAATAAATGAAAGATAGATAATATTTTTCTTAATATTATTTTTCATCTCGTACACTTATTCTCTCCATTAAGGTATGAAGACTGACTATCTTAATATAAGCTGAGCTTTGATTGTATATATGTGTGGAGATGATAATCTGGACCAACTGACGAGTGGTGGTTTAACACGAAATACATATATTGGTGATTATTTATCTTTTCGACATGTGTGTGATCAAGTGTATCAGCTCAGCAGTATGAGATAGCATGGATGGTTGAGGGTTATGTGAAAGTTTGAGTTCAAAACCCTTATATATCACATATATAAGTACAGGTATGAAAAAGCCTGTACTGTCAGAAAAATCATATTTCAAAATAAAGTGTTATAAGGTCTGTCCATCCCTTGTATATGTATGTAAATGGATTATGTCCTGTACATGAGGAGTCAGAGTGAATTGTGGTTAACATGGGTAGGATGAGAAGGTTGGCACTAACTTTGAGCATTCCATCATCAGATTTTTAATGAAGGGGATGGTTGAAGAGTTGTGGGATGGAGTGGTTTGAAGCCCGTCCTTTAAAGTATGATGATTGTCTATAACTGAGCTTTGATTGTATATATGTGTGGAGATAATAATCTTAACCAACTGACACGTTCTGGTTTAGCATGAAATACTTATATTGGTGATTATTCATCTTCTCGACATTGTATGATCAAGTGTATCAGCAGTATAAAATAGCACAGATGGTTGAGGGTCATGTGAATGTCTGAGTTCAAACCCCTGTATATTATATTGATATTATAAATCTAGAAAAAAAATAAACGTATAGTATTTACTGATACTTTTTTAATGTGATAGATAATCTTTTTTTCTCAATTTTTTTCTGAAGGAAATATAATTAATTATACAACACTCGCTATACATTGTCTTCGTAAGTGATTTTATTGAAATGTATTTAGTTGAACTGAAAAAAAAATTAAAAGATTGAGACAGAGCTGAGCTGGACATATTTCTAAAAAAATAATAATTGATGGACAGTCGTTTTTTAATAATCTGAAAGTCCTCACATTTAAAATGGATGGGTAATATAAAAAAAGATTGTTGCTGTGATGTGGAAAAGAGGGGCTATGAATCAGAAAATTGAATTAAATTTGAAATAGATCCTCATCATGTAGTGGACTGATATGTTTAAAATGGTGATGATGATGACTTAAACTGAAATACTTGGTTTATTTTTTGCAATAATTTTAATACATAATCTGATGCAAAAAAGATTTACTTAATTATATTTGACAATAATATACAATAATGCTAATCTTACTTACTTCTCTTGTTTTTTTTATTATTGTATAAGAAAATCATAAGAAATATGCATTAATATCAATTAGTCCGTTAAAATGGCTGAGCGCTTTCGAGAAACTGTACTTCTCATAATCATAGCCAGTTCTGACTCGTTCGTTGAAATCATTCTATCAGTATAATATGCAAACTCTATGCAAATGAGTCAATTAGACCATCTTTTTGATATAGCGAAACACGCTTCTTTATGATTAATGGCAAAGGAGTCCTCTGCTATAAAGTAAGCCTCCTTTACCTTATGCTTAACATCATGCTTTATGTTATAAGTGTGATATCACTATTTAATATTATCATAATTTGGACAAGCATAAAGTTATAAATCTACGAGTTATTACTAAATAAATAATATTGTATATGGAGATAATAAATGACAAAAAAATCATGCAAGTGGATTGCTAAAATGTTCAAAGTCTTTGATAAGATGAATAAAATGAGTTACAATAAAACAAATGCTATTTTGATTAACATTGAAATTTTGTTAAACTAAACAATTATTTATCATGGTGTGATTTATACATGAGTGAGTCAAACATTAACAGACTCTTAAAAAATCAAGTACAACCCCAAGTTGGTTTTGGGTGTGTTGTATAAAGTTTTGCATATTGTGAGCATAATATTAAAAAATTATTATTATGTAGATAAAAATCCCTAAACACATTTTGCAAATATGAGAGCTAGCTGTGATTAATCAAAGGCATTGCCTTATAAAATAATATAATTGATAAAACCTATTTTTATCTTCCAGTACAATCAATTGTTTTCTTTTGTGTTCTCTCTGTTTTTCCCTTCTCTCTTCCTATTTCTATTTTTCTGATCATTCCAGTAGTTTAAAATATGATTCTTTCTATTTCATCTATGTGCATTGATTGTGAAAATGTATTGTGCATTTGTGAAGTATTATCGTGAAATCTTGAGGTAGAACAATTATGTGTTATAATTTTTTAGAATATTGCATACTACTCCTTGCATCTACACTTTATACAATAAGTCATGTTGTTTTGATATGTAATTTTACTATTTTTATAGTTTTGACAGTCCAGCAACCTTAGTTAAAGATATAACAATATTTAAATACATATGATTCCATAGAACAATGAAATAAGTATATCTTAAAATGTACAGAATTTTTATTTCCATTATAAATATTTAAAAATATTACACATGCCTTTTTAATTGCATTCATTTTAAATTCATGTTCTATTGTTTTACTTAATATTTTAACATACTATACTATCCTACAGTTGTTTTATTTGAATATTCTATATTTATATGACTACTTTTGTATTTATTATTTTTTGATTTTTGTTTTCTATAATATAATTATTAATTTATTTTGAATTTAATATGAATGTATCTACATAAATCATATATTTCCTAATTTGTATATTTGTTAGATTACTTATTTTTGATATCTTCTCTAGCAAACTATTAAAAACTTATAAATTTTGAATTATTTTTAA
Organism: Epiperipatus broadwayi; assembly: GCA_028023455.1. Lineage (NCBI taxonomy): Eukaryota > Metazoa > Onychophora > Udeonychophora > Euonychophora > Peripatidae > Epiperipatus > Epiperipatus broadwayi. Next base: position 50,144 of record JAQFVV010000807.1, on the reverse strand, counting down.
ATTATATTATACCTTCTTTTATATTCATTTTTTGTAACTGTTTTTTTCTTTTTACTTATTTAACTTTATTGTCAATTTATTTCATTATTTTTATTTTGTTAAATTAATAAGTTTTTATACCTAACTCCTCATTTAAAGTAGAATTATTTTTTATTTAATACTGTTACTTTAATTTTTATTTCTCTTTAAATAGTAGTATAGAAAATCATTTTTATATTATCTTTTCAAATTTATGGCCTAATTTTAATGTATGTGTGTAGAAGAATTTTTATCACATTTACATTGTGTTAGTCTTGTATTAATTGAATTTTTCTTTTGACATATGTAATTGAAACAGGCAAAACTGCCCATACAGTAATGTGCTAGCATAAGAAATAATGATCAAGTGATGTTTTAGTGGTTTAACTTATGTAATTGCTTATAATATTATTTATATGAAATTTTTGCATTTTATCTCAAAAAAAATATTTATGAATTTTTTAATATTTTCATTACTACTTTCTATATATTTATTATCTACTATGTCAAAAATATTTTTCATTTTTATTTTGCAATGTTTTGTTTTTGTTTAATTTATTTATATCCTTATTTATATTTTTTGTAATTATTAATACAATATTATCCAGTGCTTTTATATCCAAAGCTCCTCACTGATCAAAGCCATAAACTAAAATCTAGTCTGGAGATATCTGTGTAGAAACAAAATAGAAATTTGATGCACATGACTTCTATAACCCATTGATTACTATAGCCTGCGGTAAGGAAATATTGTATGGAGAAGGTCACTATTGTATTACCAGATTCGTAAGCATAAGAAATAATCATCATGTAATATTATAGTAGTCTATATTATTATTAGAAGTTTTTATTTATACATACTTATTTTTGTTTCTTTTTTATATCATGTTTTTAATATTATATATTTGTTTTCTAAGAATTTTCTATTATTTTATAACCCTTTTAGAAAATTATTATTTTTTGATTTGCTATTAAATGCATGTTTTTTCTTAATTTGAACAATAATTTTTAGCTCTATATATCGTAGAAAGAAATCGCAAATCCCATGCCTGTGGATGCATTATATCTGAGATTGATCTTCTATGTGCCCATGACATGATTATCTAAATAGCACACTATAAACATCATATCTCAACTTTTTTTAAATGTGTAAACATACTTACAAAATAAAAAATAAATAATAATTTTGTAATAATAAAAATAAACTATAGAAAGTTATTATTCTTGTCTCACAAGAGCCATTAAACAGTAGTCATAAGGTTGGAACAAGATTAAACACCACTTTCTATAGTTTGTTACATTCTAAAATACAGTGCTTGTAAAATTTATCAAATATTAAATAATAAAAATATAAAAATGTCATTATTACTATACAATCAAGTGCTTTAACTATCTTTCTTTCTTTTTTGGATGTTTTTATTTATTATCATGATGCATGTGTAACATCAACCATACGTTTATTGGTAATTTGTTGTCTTGAAAATCATTTGACAATAACGACTTGAATTGTATACATCATCTGTCAAATTGATAAATTTAATATTTTATTAATTTATGATAATTATTTTTGCTGAAAATTATATGTTTATAATATTAAAAACCCCAATAACATGTCAGAAGCAGAGGATCTAGCAAACAGTCTTATTTTACAACTTCCAATAAGAATAGGAAAAATATGTTTTGTGGGAATAAAGAAATATGCTGTATCCCTTTTAAGCAATTTCAATGTAGCAATTAAAAAATAATAATATTGAAAGTTATTTTAAAAAGTTTTGAAAAAAAAATACAATCTCAATTTTCTCATTAAGATGTACCTATTAAAAGATAATAGTTTATGTAATTATATTACAATTTCATAAATAAACTATTATTCTATCATTTTAATAAACTAATTGTTATTAAGTAAATATTATTTTTCATATATATATATTAATTCTAATATTTTCATGGATAAAAGATGATTTGAGAAAGAGGAAGATACTTGATATTGTACTGAAACGTCAGCATTTAGATTTTTCACTACATGGAATATCCCGCAAATAATATATATATAATTATTATATTGCATTATAATAATTCACTTTAATTATGTTATTTTATCCCATTTTTTTGGCAATCTCTCCAATTGGAATGTCATATGCAACTCTGGTTCAAATTTCAAGGAATCATTTTTTTTTATTAACTGAAAAATAAGTAAATAATTTTTAATTTTATTAAAATTATTTACTATCAACTAATATGAATTATTGAGAGATAGTAAAATTAACATTATGCAAAAAAAAAACCTGTTTTTAATAATTATATTAGTTGATTGTAAGGAGTCCAGTAACTGAATGTATTAATTTTAATAGATTGAGATATTGAAATTGTCTATTAATTGATATTTTTATATAAAAAGAAATAAAACAAATTTTAGAAAAACTCTAAGAAATATTATGATGAAAAAAAAAAGAAATAAGTTAAAAATGTTTTTATTTTATTTTATAAAAATAAAATAGTTGATAAAGAGAGATCCAAAAGGGAAAATGTAAGAGTAAATAACAATTATACTGTAAAAATGGTAATATCAAAAAAGGAAATTTCATCCATAGATATTTACTTAAAAAATAACTGTATTCCTTTGGACTCCTACAATGATTTTTTAGTATGTGAAAATCTGTGATAATAATAAAATGATAATATTCGAAAAAAAAATAGAGTTGTTTTAATTTTAAAAAATATAAAACAAATAAGTAAATTTATAAAGGAAATGATATAAATAGGCTTTTTAAAAATTTGTTTACAAAAATTACATTTTATAATTATGATTTTATAAAAAAAAAAAATTGCAAAATTTAACTTTAATTGAATAAATAATTATAAAAACAATATTTTTAATTAGTTTTTTTTTTTAATTTAAAAGAATGATTTTATGGAAACCAAACTAGTGTTCCAATTCCAGATTCCAACTATTTTTTCAAAGGTAAGTACATATTTTTTGTAAGTTAAATCTGGATAAAATAATACAAAAAAAAATTGTCATATCATGTATTTTGATAACATGATTCTTTTTCCTTACACCCTGCCTATTAAATTTTTTTTATTGTGTGCATGCCATCAAAAAAGTTGCCCATTCTACTCTAGAATTTATATTATTAATTTTTTAAAAAAAAATAAAGTTAACTGTCGAAAAAATTTGCTGCAATGAATAAAATGAAAAGAATTATTAAAAAAATTGTCAATCTTATTCTATTACCTCTATCTTTCTTTTATTTAATCTAGCTTCTATTAATTTTTATTTTTAAGTTCTTTTCTAATGTTTTACTATCATTTATTATAACATATGTTTGTAACTGCAAAATATTTGTATGCCTCTGTCAAAAATAATTTGGTTTTAAAACATCTCAAACTAACAGGATGGTGTGCCAGAAAAATTTTAATGCTTGGATCATAAAAAATAGAATATAAACAAAATCTTGCAAATTTTATGACTAACAGAATAGTAATCTGGAAAAGATTGATTGAGAATACAATTGAACAAACATGATTGTGACAATAAATATATGTTTGAAAAAATAATTTTATTTGTTGTCATATGATAATTGCTGAGTATTTACAACTTGATATGTCAAAACTTTAAAAGCAGCTTGGAAACTAGACACTATGGAAAATATGAAAGATGCAATTATAATGTTGTTGCATGAGCACTAGACTGAGTATGGACTGTTATGTGATTGTAAAAAATAGAAATCAATTAATAGGTATAATATTTTTACTAGATTTAAAAGAAAATAGTAATAATATTTAAATCACTTATAATTAAGTATGGTGATTTTAATTCTAAAAAAAGCAAGAGGGATAGGAAAAAATCTACTTTGAAATGACTTTTGCAATGATTACACAAACCAAACTGTGAACTAACTATATGTCTACAAATAAAACATACTGGTCCATTTTTATGTTTACTTGATAATATCTTTTGTTTTCAACAGAAAACCTTTCTTTCCAAATCCACTATGTCTAATTGCACCTCTCCAATTTATTCTATTTTCTGACATATTTTTTCAATAAAAATAATTGGCACTGCACTTTTTAAGAATGTTTTTAAGATAATTCTTATAATGTAGAAGGAGTACGTTAACCATAAAATCTATGTTCAAGTTCACCATAAAACATTTGTTTTGGAAGTCATTTATTATTCATTTATATTACATACCTATTCCAACAAAGGTGTTATTTTATCATAGTAGACTAAATATAATCACATCCTGGAAACTGAAAAATATATTGACTGTTTTTATATTCGTGTTTGTCATTACTTTTTTTAAAATTTTACAGAAAATCCTTAAATGAAGCTTTTCTACTTACGGTCTTTATATTACACCAATAGGGCATCCAAGTTTCATTTCTATACAATAAATTAAGCAAAATAGTATTTGCCTTCGATGAAATACTCTGTTATTTAATTCTCTAAAAGAAGAAGCAGCACAATGAAGATTGTGTTATAACTCAACAATTAATCCCAACATTCTATTTATAAAATTATCTATAAATTTAAACTGTTTTATATTCTCAAGTTAATAATCATCTAAGCTCAATGTTGCAATTGGTTGATAGAACATAGTGATATACTATCCATGAGCACAATCTAACAAACACCTAAATAACATTGAAGTAGTTTGTATGAAGTTCAGGGGAAAGTAAATTCAAACAAAGACAAAACAATAAGAGTGGACATTAAAAATAACTTAAGAATAAGTGTTAAGTGATATAATCAATTAATAATGCAAGTAACAATAAGGAAACTTAATTAAATAATTTTTCACATGTTAAACAGTGCTTCCCATGTTAAACAGGGTTTTGATAAGGATAGATAATTATTTTATACCTATTAAACATTAACCAATTATGTGCTTATTGCGAGGAGACCCCATAGCTAATTAAAGTACACAATTATAATATGCACATTATTTCTACATTAATATTTTTTTTTTTAAAAGTTATAATTAATAGTAATAAAAAATATTAGTATTTTTTAAATTAAAATATGTTTTTGGTTTATCTTATTTTGCTTCCAAAATTTAATTGTATAGAACCTTTTCATTTTCATATATAAAGGAAAAGAGGGTTTATGTTAATTTTTTTTTTTTTTATCTTTGAAATGTTGTTTTGCAATTGTAATCATTAAAGGAGGAAACAACCGTGTTTATAGTTAATGTTGGTTAACTAAATTAATAAGAGTCAACAATAAATTAATATTACTGTATATTATTACATTTTATTAATAAAACTGTATTAAAGTTTGAATTATATATATTTTTGCAAATTTAAAAATTATTTATTAGTTAATGTATTAAATGATTGTAAAAAATAGTTTTATTGGCCTTATTCCTCCAGTTAGCTGTTCTGTGACTTGGCAGTGTGTGTGTGACAAGATTTCATCATAGGATAATATTTTAAAAGATTTGTGAATTATCTCAGTAAAACTATTTAAATTAGAATGTGTTTATATGTATATACTTCCTTTTGTATATAGTCACAGTTGCTAGCATTCCTGTGATCTTGAGATAGTGTAAAGAAATAATAGTTTATTTATATGCATAGGCTTATATTTGGGTTTGGACATCTAGATAGTTTTCTGGATGACACAAAAGTATCAACTTTAAAGTCCATTTACTAGATTTATTTTTTTATTAGAGAAAATTTAGTTTATAGTTAGCTTGTATGCTAAGGATACCACATGGTCAGAGCATTGATGATGAACAGCATGTATCAGTATGTTAGCATTATTTTTTATTATAAGTGATATATTAGCACATATATGTGCATCCAAATAATTATTGTATACAATGACCCAAGTTTGGCTTGATTATAGTGTATCACCTTTAAATTTAGTCTCAAGAGTTATCTGTTGATTATTATTAGTATGATTGCTGGAGATATTGTAGCTTATTAGTATTATAGTATATACATTTTTATTGTTTTATGCTGATTCTTATGCACATTAGTTATATTATATTTATTCATTTTATAATTGCTAATTCATATTTAATTGGGAATGATTATTTATTCTATTTTGGTGATGTTATCCCATCATTCCTTATTCACCCCTATTTTTGTATCATTATAATATATATATATATATATATATATATATATATATATATATATATGCCATTTTTAATACTAATATAAAGTGTCAAAACAAAATTTATATATTTTTTTTATTGGTATTCACTGAGCGAAGTATACTGTTAATACTATATATACATGTTCATTAAAATAATAGATGTGTACTTTGTTTCATAATCCTCATGTGAATAAATAAAAATTACAGAAAATAGAAACGATTACTTGAAGAAGATTACATATTATAAAAATTATATAAGATATTATCTATTAATCAGATTTACTATATCATTTCATTATTTCAAAGCTTTTTTAAAATTTTATTATGAAGTACACTTAAATAGCAACACATCAAGATTTGAACTTCGAGCTTTAGATTAATCTTATTTATTTTGTATAGTAGTAAGTTCTATGAAATGAAAAAAAATACACTTTATTTTTTTACAGTAAAAATGTTAATTGTTGTATTAGAAAATTTAATTTACTAATTTGCTTTCATGTGCAATTTGAATAATTTTAAATATTCTAGTAGCATATTGGTCCAATTTAAAACAGAATGGAATGTTAGCATGTTGATACATAATGAATTTTCTAACAAAAATATAATGTGCACTGTGGCAAAGATCAAAGCCGTGCCTATATAAGACATGGATTGATTCAGAAATGGATCTTCAAATAGCAGGAAGTCACCATCTTTTGCTGGAATACTTAGTAATTTAATAATAATCAATTAAAATAACTTTCTTTATCTCATCTGTGCAAAAACTATCACAATCTACACACCAAACATATCAAAAATAATATATTTTCTTATATCCATGTTTTATGACTTCAATTCAAAGAAATTCCGTCCATAGTTTCTATATTCCAATATTATTTTTTACAATCAGGATTGTAAATCCTTGTAAATTCAATTCATAATTGTCTCAACTTTTTATCCATAACAAGAGTAAAATAAGAGAAAATTATCTATATCTGGCATATTTTGTAAAAAAAAAAAAACAGAAAACAAATTAATAGTTAGACCAATCAGTCATTAAATAGTCTACTGTGTTAAAAGTGCTTATTCTTAAATCCTCACAGAGAAAGAGCTATGAAGTCATTATTCCCAAGCATGGGAAATTCAGAAAGGTGAGGATTTGATCACTTTTCATTCCTGTTTTACTCACTATCTAAGAATTATTTAGTTAGATACTCATTTACTGACCAATATTGGATACTTGTGTAGATTGTTGTAGGTGAAATAGTAAAAGATAAATTACAAATCTGTTTTAAAAGATTCCAAGTTGATTTCAAATCACAATGAAGATGGATGGTCCAATTATCTTGCTAACTGACAAAATTATGATAATATATAATTTTGCATCAAATAAAATGTTTATTTTCTACATTGTTTTTATTTAATACTTCGTTTGTTTCAAGCCTTAATTTTAAATAATAATTCTGAAATAAGTGACAGATTAAAAATACTTATGTAGCAAACATATATTAAAATTTAACATTTTATAAAAAATTGCATTGATATAATATGAATAACTATATATTCATGAATATAAAGGCTTTAAAATTTGATTAGAATATATATTTTTATCATATGCCTACATTTGTGTGAATACATATTACAATATTATACATTTCTGAAAAATAAACAAAGAAATACAAAGGTCAATATTTAATCCTTTAAGTATTTAATTAATTAAAAAATGAATACCCTGCATATAACAACTACCTAGCAAAGAATGTATAATTTAATCATCTGATTTTGTATACAAATCCTATATGTGATGACATTTTAATCTTCTAAACAAAACCTGTCATATTATTCTGAATTGTATTTGTTAAACCTTGAAGGTTATTAATATGTTTACTTTCTACAATTAGTAATTATCTTAATATAAAAAACTTTTCAAAATGTTGTTTTTTAAAATAATATTAATGAACATTTTATTTATTTTCATATAAATATAAAAACAGCATTTGTAATCTTATTAAGTGATATGAAATGTATTACCTATATTAATAATTAAGAAAAACATTAATAAAGATCTTGCACAATTTTAAATATTAAAAATTGTAGCCTTGTATCTGATAAGTATGCCTTAAGGCAGTTAAACATTTTTTTCTGCAACTTTTATATGTACTTGGTTCGAGTTATTGTAGTAAAAATGTTTTTTAATTTATATTTCAGGTCATATATCTAGAAAAAAATAGCTACTGTTAATAAAATAAACTCTGGTTAAATTAGAATCCACAGCAGTTCTTACAAGGACTTATTGGCATCAAGTTGTATTCATTGTTTAGTCAATAAGTAAATATTGAAATTAAAACAGGCAAAACTCTATGTGTATTGCCACTCAGTACAAACCAGAGTCAATGGATTCCTGAAGGCTTGTGCATAAAATCTCCATCCAATGCCTACTCATCCAATATCCACAGACTAGTTTCTGGCTTGTGGCCTTCATCAGTGAGCCTTGGATCTGAGAGCACTGCACCTTGATCTTAGGATCTAATGCAACCATCCAGCAGCCAACTTTTATCTCTACTTAACTACAAAACCATGAGTCTCAAGTTGAAAATACTATATTTTTAATCCAATCTCATTAGCTTATATAGTTATATAGGTCTGAACTCAGTTCAATACCTATACATTTTGGTGTCTTTGGTTCTTTAATAACCATCGTCATCACTATCCTATTAGGCAGGATTGGTTTTAAGCCAATAAACATCACATGATCACTATTTCTTATGCTTGTTTATAACTGTTATTAAAACAGGGAAAACTATCTATACATATTGACACTCAGTGCAAGCCAGATTATTGGTGATCATGTGAAATATTGAAATAAAAAAATGGTGACCATGTGAAATATTAAAATAGAAGTATAATGTATATACTTAACATAGGGTTAATTAAAAGATAATATGGAATCATCAAGGGCTTTGAGCATTCCATCATTAGATTTTTTAGTGATATGGATGGCTAAAGAGCTGAAAAGTAGAAAGAATAGAAACCTGTCCAATAAAGTGTGTAGATTTTCTATCTTAATATAAACTGAGCATTGATTATATATGTGTAAGGGAGATGACTGCTGAGTACTAGTTCAGCATAACATATGTAGATTAGTGATCATTTATTTTTTTCAGATATATGTGTTCATGTGTATTGATTGTATTGAATGGAGTGGATGACTGTAGGGAGATTGAAAGTCTGTGTTCAAATTTTCTTTAATTAATTCAGTAAGGAAATGTAAAATTATTAAGGTACTAATACAATATGCAACAATAAATTATTTTTAGAGAAAATAGTTTAATGTGGAAGACATGTTTAAGGTATAGAGACCTGAACTAAATGACCAATGCTGGATCATCAAGAATTGTGAATGTATCTGAGGGTATTAGTGTTTTTTAAAAAATCTGTATTTACTTTTCCAAAATCTGTGGTGAAATGATAATTATAAATATGTTTTTGCAAAAAGTATTCATTATAAGTATACTTGAAACAGATAATCATCAACATCATTAATAAAGAGTCTAATACCCATTTTTATCAACAATCTGCAATGTTATTTACTTATTACAAATTGCATGACATCTCTCACCAATCGTGGCTTCATTTTTTATTTAATACTTAAGCCAAAAATGAACGTTTTTATTTTCCAATCTTTATTCATGCATCATGCATAATTGAAACAGTTATAATTTAATATATTGAAATTTATTTGATATAATTCAATTTCATTTCACTTGTTGGTACAATTTGTTTATTAAACTTTTTGCATACAGATAACAAGATCAAAATAATTTTTTTAATATGTTATTTCAAATACCTACATTTTTACTGAATCTTTTGTAAGAGCATATTTTATATTTTCAGAATACATTGGTAAAAATGTGTGTATTCCATACTCCTAATTTGGTGTATAATATGATATCACTGGTTTTCAAATCATATTCATGATATTTGAACATAGATTCATTATTTTAAAATGCTATAAATTAGATGTTAAAAGTAAATTATTGAATCTGCCTTCAGACATTAGTCTTAATAATTATATTTTATAAACTGCACATCTTATGTCATATAAAAGAAAAATCCCTCTGTACATAATTTGTAATTAATAAAGTTTATTTTATAAAATAAAAGTTCATTTCTTTTATATATGCTATAAATTAGATGTTAAAAGTAAATTATTGAATCTGCCTTCAGACATTAGTCTTAATAATTATATTTTATAAACTGCACATCTTATGTCATATAAAAGAAAAATCCCTCTGTACATAATTTGTAATTAATAAAGTTTATTTTATAAAATAAAAGTTCATTTCTTTTGTATATTATTTGTAATTTTATTTTATAATGTAAAATACAGTGTGAATCATCCTAATCAAGTCATCAAACTTGATTTTGTTTTTTAAGTTTCATTTTCTGTCATTGCTTTTATTTTAAATATACCAATGCCAACCAATATAATTTTCCTCATCACCAAACATATTTAATGTTAATTCAGTAATTTTTTCAATTTTTTTAATGAATATTTCGATATTTTGTGCAAGTATTGGGGCTCTTTTTTTTTGTTGTGAGATTGATGAAATTGGATCTTTATTAAAATGATTTTTTCAATTCCAAGACAACTTTCAATGTTATCAAATATTATTGCAAGTATTTCAAAATGATCTTAGATTTATTTTAGAAGTTTATTGTTAATGCCATAGGATTTGAATATTGTCTTAATTAATGTTTATCCAATAGTATCAAATGCTTTCTAAATTTCATTAAAACAAAAAAAAAATTATATTTTTGTGGATATTTATTCAATGAGACGGAGTATATACATTGCTTAACCTTATATCATTTCTAAATTGAGTTTACTTGCACACCACTTATATGATAATTCATTTTGTACAGATGTTCACTAAATTTTTTCATAAAATTCTTATTAGTGTAATAGTTATAAAATTTTTAAATTAGGTCTTGCTTCTCATTTTAATTTGACACTAATGAGGTTGTTTAACATGAAATGCCTTCTGTCCATGCAATATTACATTTTCAGTAAATGTGTAGATCTAAATCACTTCTATTATGTCTTCATTTTCAGGTATACATTATTTTCAAGCTTCCATTATTTTATAATTGGTACATTGCTATTTTAAATTTTATCAATCAAGTGTTATCTCTACCCTTATGAGATAATGCTTCACCTTATTAAATTTTCCGACATGTTTTTATAAGTATCTGCTTTCTAAACTTTGACTGTTACTTTAAAATTTCCTTTTTGCCAGTAAGAAATTGTTTTATATTTTTTTCTATTATAATCCTTTGTTTTGGCTGCTTTCATAAGAATGATGATATTTTTCTATTTTTGTAATACATTTCTAAATATTTTGTCCATCTTTTCTAAATTCCTTCTATAACTCACTATATGTTGACCATTCTGCCATTTTGTTTTTTTGTCCAATTATCTCTCTGCTACTTAGCTAAATTTTCATTGTCATTTTAAAGAATTTTTAAAGTGATCTAATTTTTTATTCTTTTTCTGGAATAAATTCATTAAAATATTGCCCCAATTGTTTGTAATTAAGATTTTTGACTCATGAATCCAGTTTATTTTATTTCTTCATTTGTTAGTCTTCTTAAGAAATGCTTGAAATAATGTTATTTTGATTAAATTTATTTATATATCTGACAATAAGCATCATTTAATTTCTTAATCATATTAGCAATGCTCAATTATAATACAAATTAATGTTTAATCTTCAAAATTATAAACAAAGGCAAAACTCCCCATACAGTAGTGCCACCCTGTGCCAAACAGAGTAATCAATGGATGCCAGAAGGCTTGTGCATAAAATCCCTATCTAATGCCCACTCATGCAATATCCCCAGACTAGTTTCTGGCTTGTGGCCATCATCAGTGAGAAGCCTTGGATCTGAGAGCACTGCACCTAGATCTTAGGATCTAATGCAACCCTCCAGCAGCCACCTTTTAACTCTACTTTACTACAAAACCATGAGAATGAAACTGAAAACATTGTTAATATCTTCAATCTAAGCTCAATAGCTTATATAGTCATATGGGTCTGAACTCAATTCAGCACCCATACATTTTGGTGTCTTTGGATCTTAAACAACCATAGCCACCACTATCTTATTAGGCAGGATTGGTGTTAAACCATCAAACATCACATGATCACCATCTCTATACTAGCACATGCATTATATCCTAAGATCTAGGTGCAGTGCTCTCAGATCCAAGGCTCCTCACCGATGATGGCCACAAGCCAGAAACTAGTCTAGGGATATTGGATGAATAGGCACTAGATAGGGATTTTATGCACAAGCCTTCTGGCATCCATTGATTACTCTGTTTGGCACAGGGTGGCACTACTGTATGGGGAGTTTTGCCTTTGTTTACAACAAATTATGTGCTAGTATAGAGATGGTGATCATGTGATATTTGATGGTTTAACTTCAAAATTATAGTTATGTTGTAATAGTATTACTATTTTGTATATATACTAGACAATGAATATCATGTTCTTTGTATTTTCATCATTCAATCTTAATGAATATTTTCTTCAATATTTCTGCATGAAATGTGTACTGCTCAGTGATACATATTTTAAATCAAATTCTGAAACATTCAGCACATCTGCTATTCCACTCCATGTTTGTCTATATTCTTCTGATCTCATATTTAATCTTAAAATTTCAGCCCATCCTCCAATGATAATAATGTCTTAATAATATATATTATCAAAAATAAGTTTCAAAAATTGGTTATGACTATTCTATCTTATTGTCTGCATTATAAGATAAACAAGCTTATGCTTGGATTTTAATTGGTTTTTATTTAAATCTAGTAATAATAATTATTGCACTAATAACTTTACATCAAATTAATTAAACATGTGCTATTATTCCTAGTGAGAATTCACCACCAATTTTCACCTCATAATTATTTAATTTTATTTTTTACTATTTATATATTAAAACCAATATATTTGTAAATAGTAAACAAACAACTTTGCTTATCCATTTATTTTCATACTATTATTTAAGTTATTTTAGACTAATAAGTTCAATTATACAGCAATTTTCTTCAGAACAGAAATATAAAAATATTTTAATTGAAAAATAAAGAATAATACAATTAATCAGTTGTATATATTAAACTATAAATTGACAATAGCTAATGATTTCCAAATGTAATTCACAGCTCAATAGGCAAAGCTTAATAAAATGTTTCTAGTCTATTGTTAGGGAAACTTATTATCTATAGAGTTTACTTTGATAAAAGATTGTGAATATTTTATTATTTTAAAGTATTGTGCTGTGAATATTTGAATCAAACATATAGAAAGTATTAATAAGTATAGAATTGATATTATATGTTAATAAATTGGCCTAGTTATATGTGTAAAGTTGAAAGAAAAATAAAAAATAAACACAAACCAATTTTTTTTCTAGATATTTTCTAAAATACACTGGAATAACAGTAAAGATTAAATAATTTTGAATTAAAAAATATTATAAATCAAATATTTAAAAAGATCTAATTAATATTTTATTAATTCTGATTTTGAAATTAAAACAAGCAGGTTTTATCTTATAATACTGGTAATTATAAAATTCCACTATCTGTTTTGATTAAAGAATTTTTTTTAATTAAAGCTTGTTTAATGTATTTTGATAAAAATTCTACAAAGTTGTTTTTGAAAAGATTAAAATGAATTGAAAAGAGTTATTACATTTTTTAATCAAGATAAAGAAAACATACTTTTATTTATTGTGTACTTTTTAACCCCCTCCCTTATTATAAAAAGGATAAAAAAGATTAGAAAACAGTTTTACAAATTATGATAGCATGATGACTTAAAAGTTATAACTAAAGATAAGAGACAATGGATTGAGCTTCTGCTATTAGTTCAACAATGGTAGAGTTTGCATTTGCATGGAAGCAAGGTTCCACTTTTATGTCAACAGTTACCAGATTATAACTTTTCCAAAAATGACAACTAACCAGTTTATGGTTTTAGAAAGGGACAACTCATCAAAAGATCACCATGCTATATATGCAGTTTTCTCAATATGAAAAAAAGCACAGACAAGAGTACTGAATCATGTAAATAAAGTACTTAAAGATATCAGCTGATTTTAAAGGTAAATATATTTTGACTAAATTAGTCAACTAAAACTAGAGTAATAACAGAAAATAATAAATGACATTTTCCAGTTTTATTTATTAAAAGAGAAACTCTTTAGTGAAACTGTTACTTAAAATCTCAAATTTAAAAGTAAAACAAGTAAATGATTTTGCTTGAATTATAAGTATAAAAAGAAAGGAATGATTCATAAATGATTTTACTTTGAAAAAAAAAGTAAACTCCGAAAATGTTTTTATATTAGTGAGCAAAAGAACTTGAATGCAGTATTTGTAAAGATGTTTACAATTAATTAGGAATAATATAGAAAAATAAACATTAATTATAGATTGTCAAAGATGTAATATATATATATATTGTGCCCTTTTGTATGGGTCACCATCTAATTTTTGTGCTAATCTATTAAAAATTTTAAATTTAAGATATATTTGAATATGTGATGTTAATTTTGCTTATGGTAATATTTCAAAAAGGTTTAATTAAAGCAATCTATGAGTATTTGATATGTGAAATTGTGCTGATATTGAGAGAGACATTTTAAATGATGATGATTATAATATATGGTTGGGAAAAATGGCCATAGTCAATACTGCATTAATATATTTAATAAATAGGTATTTAAAGTTAAAAGTATTTAAAAGATAAGTAAAATTAAATGCATATATTTATTGTTGATAAAATAATATTATAAAAGAATATAAATATTTTAATTATTGTAAGTACTTAAATAAAAGACTAATATTTGATTTTAATAATATTGGATAATTATTTTAAAATCTATTATAATATCTTATTTTTTTTTAAAAAATATTTATTTTAAAAAATGCAATTGTTAGTTATTTTTAGATTATGAGAAGCGTTTCTTTTATTGTAAAAAGAACAGATGTTTGTTAAATTTACACACACATGCATGGAAGTTATTTAGTAAAGTTGCAAGACTGTTTTAATTATGTTGTAAAATTTATAAATAATACGTGAGTTATCACGAGATTAAAATAAAGATATTTAATGTAAAATATTAAGTCTGATTTTAAAATATTGTTTTAAAAATATGACGTATAAAAATACTTAGTTTATTTAAAAATAATTTTATAAAAGTTAAAATTAAAATCAAGTAAGATTATATTTTAAAAATGTTTAATAGATTTAAATAAACGATAAAGATTATTTAAAAATTTAATAATGTAATAAATATTAAATATTAAATAAGTCATTATTTATTTTAATTTTGTGTTGTTGGTAAATATGTAAATAAGCCAACAAGTTGATTGTTTAATCTACCAATCAAATGGGAAGTTTCTTCCGGTATAAAAGCTCAATTCAATTGTTAAGAGAGGACTTCGTGATTGAATTTTCAAGTTAATTGTGCTATTAGAAAAATAGCTAATTAAATTTATAGACGCTCTAAAATCATTTTTAAAATTACAAGAGTGTCGTTATAAATAATCTATAAAAGTTTTAAATAATAGACATGCAGTGTTAATTTAAATTTTCCTATCAATCGTCTCTAAATTGAAGCTCAATTTACATGCAAATGGTCATGGGAACATCATATATAGTGAAAATATATCGGAAACTTTATACTAGAAGTATGACAAACGCTGGATTAGTTCGGAAAATTACAAGATGGAGAAAAGTAGTATTTTGGACAGTATATAATTTTAAAAGCTAATTACTATTGCTTATTAGAAAATAGATATTTTAAAGAATAAAATACTTCTTTATGAAGAAAGTATTTTTGCAAGCTATAAATTTGAATATATATCTTAAGTAAAGATATTAGAAATGAAAGTAGCTTTGAATGCTTGCCTTGTTAAGTCTTTATGTTTAAAAGACTGAATGTTGATAATTTTAAAGGCAAGTCAATTGAAATATAATTAGCTAAAAATCTTAATATAATAAAATTATTATATTGAAATAATTTAAACGCGGGTCGTTTATAGATAAAGAAGATTATTCTTACCTGGATTTTTTTTTTTTTTTTTTTGTTAAGAAATGCGCAAGAAATATGTGGACGTCCCAGTTAATTTAAAATAATTAAATGATAATTTTTCATAAATTATAAACTAATTCAAGAATAATAACTTTTAAATAATATTCTTTAAAGAACTGCATCCGGATCAGATAAACTATTTTAATTTTATTATATTTTTATAAAAGAACTAATTAACTTTTATTTTGTTTTAAAAGAACGTTTTCATTTTTCATAAACTTTTAAAAAAAACACGTGGTGGACCGGAAACAGGAAATGGTGTTCTAGTGAATATGTGCCTACAATTAAAGAACTTTATGGTGAAAAGGAAACATCGCTGGAATTATGTAATATGAATTTTGTTTTATTTATCTAATATAAAAGTTAAATAGTATTAATCTATTAAAAATAAGATAGGTACATTTCTTAAAATAATAACTAAAGTAATATAATAATTAATTGCATAAGTTTATTTTATAATTAATATAAAACGTAATATGTTAAAGAATAATTGCGAGTGTAAATGTGATTTATTCTATGAAGCTGTAATTCCGAAGAATATTGGAAGATGGACTGTACATTAAATCATTATTAATGGTAAAAATTATATAATTATAATAATTTTAATATATTTGACATGTTTTTCTTTAGATCAACCAAATGATATGTTATTGTTGAATGGATGTATGAATATTTTTAAAAAATACACACACATTATATTGGCAGTGACAGTTTTGTTTAAATATGCATAATTTGAATTTATGATATAAATACGATACAACATTACATAAGAAGCTTAGAAATAATTATATGATTCTTTCGTTAATAAACTTTGATATTTTATGTTATAGTATTAGAATTATATTTATTATTCATGGGTAATTATTTTTATTGCAAGTTAGGAATAGATTTAAAAGTCTATATTTTACTGTTGTTTTATTGGATAAATTACGTTAAGTTTTATGGAGAAGTTTATATTTAGGTTGAAAGTTTACCAAGTATAGATGATGAAGCATAAATAGTTTTGGATAATTAATATTTTATTTAGAGTTGAAAGTTGTTTTCCGGAAATTTTAAATAAGTTTAGAGGATGTTTTTGTAGATAGAAATTTATTAAGAAGGAGTAGTATAACACATAAAGTAAAGTAATAATTTTACATAGAAAAGAATCATAAAATTTATCTAATATAATACTTTATGAATTTGAAATTGATGAATAATTTAAATATTATTATTTTAACAGTACATATATGTAATGCATATTTAATAAAACATGTAGCATAAATTGCGTTAAGATCGGAAGAGCACACGTCTGAATCAGTTATTAGTTATTACATTACAAAGCTACATTAGTTTGTACATATATGCTATTAAAGTAATGCTAATAGTAAAGTGAACACATACTAGTACATGATGAAATAAGTAACAGTAATACTTAAGTGATGTAGCAATTTAATTAATAAAGTTTAATTGTTTACATATGCTACATAAATATTATTTACATAAATTTTTCTGTGTAATAATTGAGGTTCACTGATATTTATTTAAAGTCTAAGTTCTGAAAACATACTTCAATGTTATTAGTATAGCATTTTAAAGAATGTATAATTACTTATTGGGAGTATGAGTTAATAACAGTGTAAACATATTGTATTATTATTTTCTTATTTTTATTTTCTTTGTTTTCATAATTTGAACTGTAAATATTGTAAATAAATTCTTAGTTGAAGTTAATGTAAATAAATTTGTTTAATTTGTTTTAAAAAGTGTGTCGAGTTCATTATTTTGCACCACAGCATTTGACAGCAGATAATTTGAAGAAACATAATATTTGCACAATGTGAATTTATTAATATTATTTTAGAAATAAACACAATATTTTCTTGATATCATTTTATAAGAATTGATTGACATTAACATATAATATTACAATGGTCATAGAGTAATTATAATGCATAATATAAGAATACAATATTATTTATTGCCACAGATTAATAAATTGTAAGATTTTGATCTATTCCAAAATTAAGATACTATATGAAAATAAAAGATATACATATGATTATTTATTTAATGATTATTGATATAACAGAAATAGAGAAGATTAGGTTATACTCTAAGATTAGTATTATTATTATTATTAAAATAAGTTAGGTGTATTTAGGTTTGATGTAAAATCCCATATCATACTTATTTACATGAATTATCATTACTTTAAGATAATTAGAAGAACCTGAGATTATTTAATTATATTTTAAAAATTAAAAGTTAAGATTTATTTATTTTATTACATTTAAAGATAGTTTATTTTATTTAAAAGCCATAAGAATGCTGTAGAGGTAGTAGTAAGTTAATAAGGAGGTGACAGTATTCTTATGCCATTGAGACAATGTCTTGGAAGATATTGACTCAATGTAAATCTACTTATTGCTTTGTAACTTTACTTCACAGTCTCATGATTTTAGTTAAATACTTATTTAATTAGTACATACTATAGAAATATATTGATTTTGATAATTGATAATAAATTTAATTAGAATATGATAGTATAAAAGTAAATTAAAGATAGATATACAAATTTTTAATTAAGCATAATAATTTAATTGAGCTAGTTGTATTTCAAACTATATTATACATCGAGAAGTAAGGGTACAATATATATATTAAAAAGTAAAAAGAAACTTTTTTAACCATTAGAAATAATGAATTAATAATTTTGACTCATATTACTTATACTTTTTTATATACATAGATACATGTACATTTTATATATTATAAAATATGAAGATATTTTTTAAATAAAGCTATGACAATTTGAACATGTTATTTTTAGTTTATACAGCACACTTGTGCTTATGTAAATGAGGGTCATGTAGACACATGTTAAACCTGATCATTATTTATGTATTATTAAAAATGAATAGAATGTTTTATATAGCACATTATACTTATTTATGTAGATATGTGACATATAAACATTTAAAAATCTTTGTCAATTGTTAAATTAATTATTATGTATTACTAAAATGAATTTCATATATATGTTTATAACAATTCAAATATGTTCATTTTTTATACAGGCATGTTTATATGCTGGTATATAATGTGTCTATGTAAACCTATTGATATAATGGTAAATTGCAATGTCAATAAATATCATATGATTACCATTTTCTATGCTTGCTTATAACTGTTATTAAGATCTAGGTACAGTGCTCTCAGATTCAAGGCTTCTCACTGAGGAAGGCCACAAACCAGAAACTAATCTGGGAATATTGGATGAGTAGGCACTAGGTAAGGATTTTATGCCTGAAAATACTGGCTTTCATTGATTACTCTGGCTTGCAATGAGTGGCAATAATGTATGGTGAGTTTTACCTGTTTTAAATCACAATGTGATAGATTATTTCTTTTTGTATTAATCAAAACGGTGAATTTATATTTATGGTATATGAGCCTTAATTTCATTTTAGTGTTTCTAATTAGCAAATTTATATTTTAGTGTTAGAGTTATTCCATTAAATTTAATTAGTCCTAGAATAAATTTAAAATATCATATGTTGTGATTAAATCTCTTGTTCACAGTAACAGTAATCGAGTTTTTGCTCACTGAGTTGGATTTGGGCATAAGGGTCTGTTATATAAAATAAGTTTATGTTTATTTTTATGGACATACAAATGATGATAATGCTGTATGGCACAAAGAGAATATCCTTTAAATTCCATGCACTGCATTTCATTTCAATTATTTATATAAAAATTAAGTTTATAGTTGGCCAGTTCATTAATGATACTAAAGTGGCCAGAGCATTGACGATGATCAGTATGCTTTATTATCCCAGCATTGTTTGACTTATTGTTGTATTTTGATGTAATAGCACCTAAGTTTGTGCATTCAAATTATTATGTTGTATTGCTGCCCTATATTTGGCAAGGACTAAATAATTAGCCTGGTCTATAGTAGACCCATTTCAAATCCAGTCATAAGATTGACTATGAATTTATTTTTATTATTAATATGTCATGATAAAGAATGATTATTATTACTTGTCTGTAATACTGGTGAATTTATAGTTCATACAGTTAATTCTGTGCTGATCTCGCTGATATCTCAGGCTCATTGCTCATGCATACTCATTTGTATTTAATTTTATTGTTTGTAAGTTTAAAATTTGGCATTCACTTGGTATTGATGATGATGATTTTGCATTACCCAAGATTTACCCATGAGTTTGTACTGTTGTAATATGTAATCGATTTTTTGTAAGTATTTTGTTTAATAAGATAGTATATTTATATAAAACAAAATAACTCTCTACTCTAGGGCCATCTACAGTAAACATGAGTAATCTTCAATTACCAGATAGTATTAATATTGCATTTTAATTTTTGTTTCGAGATCATTTTTTAATTATCATTGATTACTCCAGTTTAATATAAATGATGTTATAATAGACAAGCAATTTTATCATATATTATGTAAGCTAAAGAATTAAATGATTTGTTGTTATTACATTTATATATATTTACAATTAAAATCCTATTATACAATTAAAATTGAATAATAAAATTGCGTCAAGATAAATGCATACATATAACTGAGAGATTCAAGATTGTCAGTTAGTAATTGATAATTTTCTAGCAAAATCTTAATATATAGCTCTCACGGGTATATTAATTGCAGGATGTCTAAAGACATAAGATTCTAAATCCTCATATTTATAAAACTATCTGTCTGTGTTTAAATCTGTATAACAACTTGGGTTAGAAGTAAAAGAAATTTTCTTTTTCTTCCATTTAAACTCAGGAAAAAAGTTATAAGTGACTAGAAAAAACTTATTTAGTCTTAGAATTGTTATTTCATAATTGGCCATTTCCAAACAAAATCAACAATATAATTATATGTGATTGTTTACATGGATATCTCTGAATTTTTATTGTTATAAATATTAAAAACCAGTCAACAATTTGACAATCTCAATATCAATGATAATCAACAATTTCAAACTGTTGTCAAGGCAACCTTCTTTTAACAATAAATATATATGTCATAAATTTTGCACATATATGGCCCGTATACTTCAATATCATTGTGCTTATAATTGTAATTCTATAAAGTTCTAAATATTCTATGCTTCTATTCTATACTCAGAATTGGTTTCAGTAAATAAAATGTTGATCCAATCACTAATTGTTTATTTGAGAATCATAGATCTTGTTTTTCTGGGAAGTATTTGTATTTTGTAAAAATTGTGTCGTTGCCATATCAGTATTTATCTAATTGTGAGATATTTAAATAGTTTGCTACATTGAGAGTTTTTAAAATATTTATTTCAACATATTTAATATAGTTCCCAATACGTTTAGTTGAGGCAAACTATTAGAGATTCTCAGAGAAATCTTGTCCATGATGTGAGGTGTTGATTTTCAGTTAATCATATGCAGTTCAGTCTCAAAGTTAATGTTATCGAAACATGTTTGCTTTGCGTCAACTAGTTTTCCCATTTCCTTGACCAAATTTCAATAAACAGATTTATAAACTGATTTATGGTACCATATTATGTTTAATCTAACATCATTCAAGTTCTGATGTTTTCTTCCAGCAAACTTTATTATTTAGATAAAGGATCAGGCCTTAGTCTCTTCTCATAATTATGTAAGCAGTTGAGTATTATATTATTATTTGAAAATTTGTAAACATGTTTAAGTCTGGTAACTATTTGTTTGATGTTTATCTTTTAGGGTAATTTTTTTTATAAATGTTATTTATATTGTAACTTTGTGAATAAATTTAAAATTTCTTTCTAAAAGCAATTAATGATATATTTTCAAGTGATGTATTATTATTATTTTATTCGTGCAATATCACAAGTATGTACAGTTTTTTTTTTCCAGTATCGTAAAGATTTGTTTTTATTTGAGATTCATAATATTTATTTTTTAGTATCTCATTATTATATTTTAGTTATGTGCTTCATAAATAATTTATGCAATATTGTACAATTCTGTTTATTTACTCATATATAATATCTATAGTAATACATATAATCATGCATTTATTTGATATTATCAATAAAATTTACTTTAAAAAAATAAAAAAACTAGTCTTGCATTGGTGGTCGAGAGGTCAGCGCGACTGCCTTACAAGCAGTTGCCCGGATTGCGGGTTCGCGTCCCGGCCGATGCTATGATACTTGGAAAAAAAAAAAAAAACTAAAAAAAAATAAACGTGCGACATATGCTAATGTTACTTGAGAAGAGAAGCTATGAATAAGATAAAATAGTGGAAATTAGAAATATTTTTATCGCAGGAGAGTTGAAAATAAAATGTTCTATGCTTATATAACTCACGAATTCTGATTCTATTGAATGATAAATGTGAAAATGTTAATTTATCATAATCTATGCAATTTTTTTCAGTTTGTTCTACTTCTGAATTTTACCTTTGTTAGTGTTCTGAAATAACTTTAACAGTAAGCTGATTTAAAAAGAGATAACATATATAAATGAATAAATGTCCATATTAAATGTTTAGCTACAAATAAATGTCAACTGTATGTAATTTATTTATACGATTCTCATTAACTTATTGACAGAATTTGTATTGTCAAAAATGTAATCCCAAAATATTTAATTTGTGTATATCTTTTACATTTTAAACACGGAGGAGAATTAATGATCCTTAATGTTAATTGCTGGTGATGTTATTTATATCATTTATGTGTTGTGTATTATTTATTTCTATGCTGATTTTTTATTTATTTTCTAGGCTCAGTAAACAATAATGTTTTGATCAGGATGATTTGCCTTACCTATCATACCCCTTGTTCCTTACCATAAACTTAATGATCACAGCATTTTTTTTTTTTTTCATATGTCATAGCATCGGCCGGGACGCGAACCCATAACCGTCTGCAACCAACTACTTGCTTGCATGGCGGCTGCGATACTTCTAGGCTAACAACGCATGAGAAGTAACGATTTTGTATAGATAAAAGACAAAAGAAAAGTTTTGATAATAAGAATTCATTTAGTCAACGTTATAATTACTTTTTCACATCTTTATTGAAAACTTTTAATTTTTTCGTTTGTCCGTGGTTGCGGAAATTTTGAAACATGAAATAGATTTTCATTATGAAAGAGTTCGAGGTGAACAGTTCAAAGTCACCTCTTTTGTCTTATTTAGTAATACATAATATATTGATTAACTGTCTTTTTTATAATGGGCTTCAACTCATTTGAATCTAAATTCACAAATAATTAAAAAGTTAACCTTCTGTCTTCATTACTCGTTTTTGTGTGTTGATTATTCGAAATTTATTTTTAAATGTAAAGTAATTTAAGTAGTTATACAGAAGAGTTAAAGAAAGATTTCATGACTACTGATTATAATTTTACTACGATGAAAAAATAAAAACAATATTCTTTGCAATAATAATTCCCTCATTAATATTTTTCTTTTCTTTTCAAAGTTTTATCATTGATCATTTTTTATAAATAGATCGCCAGGAGCAGCCATCTGCACCCGAATATATCCATTCCAATTCTACACATACAAAAAAATAACATAATTAAGTTAGAAAGACAAAATCAAAATAAAAAGTTTTGTACTGACGATAAATAAATAAATGGCTTTATTATTCAGGAGTAAATAAAATGTTTGACGCTGGAAATTCCAGAACTGAAATCAATCTGAAGTGCTTGCATCACTGAACATCTCATTATCACCATTTCTTATGCTTGCTCATAACTGTTGTTAAACAGGCAAAATATACAGTAGTACCACTCAGTTTTCCATTGATTATCCTGGCTTGCACTGAATGGCACTACTTTATGAAGAGTTTTGCCTGTTTTAAGTGTTTATATCCGGAATTTAATGGCTTACCATTGAACTAAATCATTGACTATCCTATCTAAGAAAAAGTTTAACAGTTATAGCAACTGATCAAATAATCAAACTAATAAACCTGAATGATTTTTATGTGTACTACTTATAATTTGGTAGTTGCACAATTAATAATTCACAAGTATTATAAATAAAAGCACTCTGGACTAGTAGTCTTGTCATTTGATCCCATTCTATACTGCCTCTTAACATCTGCAGTAAACTTTTCTCTCAGAAAGACATCCTCCCCCAAGTCCAATTAGGACACTTCTCCATTATTCTCAGTCAAATTCCACCAACAAAAGCAACCAATGTTGCACAATAAAATATTTTTGGGATCATCATCATCATCATTATCAACCATTATCAATCCACTGCAGGATGAAGGTCTCTCCAAGTTTAATCCATCTTCTCCGATCTTTAACTTCTCTTCTCCACATCACCCCTGCACACTTTCTTATTTCATCCATCCATCTCACATGTGGTCTCTTTCTGGGTCTTTTACAATCTCTTGGAATCCAGTTTAAAATTTCAATTGTCCATCTATTATCATCTCTTCTAACAATATGACCAGCCCAACTCCACTTCAATCTTTTAATTTTTTTAATGAGGTCAGTAACACCTGTTTGTTCTCTTACCCATACATTGTGTTTACGATCTCTTCTTGTTACTCCCAACATACATCTCTCCATACTTCTTTGAGTGGTCTGAAGTCTCTGAATTGCTCTTCTATTAAGTGTCCAAGTCTCAGATCCATAAGTAAGAACTGGTAAAACACATTTGTTAAAAACCTATTTCTTCCACAAAACCATCGTCAGTTTTATCATGAAATTCTTATTTTAAAAAATCTGTTGCTCTTTATTTTCTAAATATATACTTCAAAAAAGATGTGATTTTGCAGTAGTACATTTCTACAGCATCACATCAAGAAATCTGAACATCACATTGATTCATGTTATAATTTTGTCATTCTATTTATGGAATTTTATAGAACACCTGTAAATAAATTTTCCTTAATATTTTTGGCAATAGACAAGCCATATCTCCCTTCTATATAATAAATTGAGAACAATAATATCTTTATAAAAACTAATTTTAATATAGTAATTATATTATTATGATGAAGTGCTCTAACTTGCATCTTCTTATATGCAGGAATAACACACTAGAATCTGTACTTTTCATTAACATCTAACTCTACCTTTATATTTAGAAGGTTACCAAGTTATTTAAATTAATTTACATATTCAAGTTAGTAATTATTCTGTTAAAATCAACCATCATTTTCCCCCCAAAACCCAACACTAATTACTAAATCAAGATATTTATAAATAACTTTAAAAATATTACAATCTTTTGTGTGTGTGTGTGCAATAGCTATGTAAATGTTAGAAATGGTATCTTATAGTGCTCCTAAGAAAAGTATTTGTTTTATATAAATATTGATTCAATTTTTTTATTATAAGCATTATTGATAATACTTATTAAAATGTTTGTATAAAAATATAGACCAGTCAAGCATTGGTGATCGAGAGGTCAGCTACAGCTGTTTTACAAGCAGTTATCCTGGGTTAGTTAGTTCGCTTCCTGGCTGATGCTATGACACATGAGAAAAAAATATATAGACCATAAAATTTCAAAATTGAAGAAAAACAATTATTATTGTTTAAATGGCTACAGTTGATTACTTTATTTGCCTTTTGTTATTTTTACCATTACTTACAATAAGTTTTATAATTATGTTTTCAAAGTAAAAAAAGTAGTAATCATTTGCAAAAGAAATAAATATTTACAGCCATTTAGACTACAAGCAGTATGAGCTAAAGCTAAACCTGAAAGGAAGAGCATAAAATTTATACTACATGAGATCAATTCAAACTAATTTCTTCTTCTAAAACAGACATACCTAAAAAAGTAGTAAGATGGACACCTGATCAATTCAAAAACTAATAATATTAAGGCATTTGAAAATTAAGAGGTATTACAAACAGTATGTAGCCATTGTGCATTTAGAAAGAATAGCTAAATTTTGAACCCATATTAAATACAAATGCAAAAACTAAAGTTTTTATTTTTATTTTTAGTATATTTAAATTAAAAATTCCATCCATTTTATATCAATCTTGATGCATTATTAAAGAAAGATCATTTAAACAGTTTCAGAGATGAATGTTATAAAAGCCAAAATTTCTGACTAATACACATCCTTGTATATCACCATTTTTTTCATATAATTCAAATTTTCCATCAGTAGGAATAATACTTCCTCTCATTTCCTCATGTAGAACTGATTTAATATCAAAAGGTGATTAATAACCCTCTAATTTTTGATTAATTAAATCAAATACTTTAGAGAAATAATTAAAGATAATATATAAATCATTCTTTTATTCTCAATCCAAAGAATATATCTCAAATGATGCTTAATTTTCTAAAACTATATTATGTCTCTACAAACCATTTTCTTAAAGTAGAATGCAATTGATTTGCCAAAATCTTTGAAACCAATTCTGTTATGAATAATAAAACCATTCCATATTAATAACTATAATCTTGTCTACTCCATTTATTTTCATCTATTATTACCATAGAAACATCCTTAATATCAGATATCACAATTTGATAAGGTCCACATATTCCTAAAGATATAAAATCAGTAGATTAATGGCTGAAATATCTCCATAATACTTTAAATGTTTGTATGTGTTTCAGCAAGACCTGAAATCTTTTTATTTTTACAATCTGTTTTAATGTTATTACACTGGATATCTTTGTTTTAATCTGAATGAAATGGTAGGATGGGTATATTATTATGTAATCAAAATAGTTGACCTATTTTTCACATCACCTATAACATATAAAATAATGTCATTCAGACATTTAACATAATTATACCACTTTTATGTCTATTTGTAACATTCTGTGCATTAAATAATGATGTAAGGGGACCCCATTAAGCAAATATCTTTATGTTTTTCAAGATTTAATGCACTGATTATTTTTAAATCATTTATCAGTTATTGAACTTCTAACTTTAATTTTTTATTATACGGGTTATGTATATGCATATGTTACGACATGTTGAAGATCTAAAATGTATTTTTTTTCATTGTTTTTCTGATAACATTTATATTATTCTATCCATTACATCTTTCTTTTTACTAAATTCTGCATTGATGACTAAAGTATGGCTTTTGGTAATCTACTTGCATCAGTATATGATTCACGGTCATAACAGTTCATTTTCACTAACTGTTTATTTTATGAATTAATTTTTATACATCCAATCATGGTCTTTAATTCTATCAATGTCATTACCAGGAATACTCTGACAATTGAAACATGCATGAAATGCTGATTTATTTATCATATGGATGCTTTATGTCTGTAATATTTTTCATAGTAATTGTAAAGTTCATTTTTAACTTTGCTTCATTTGTCTATACAACTTTTATTTTTATGGAAATTGAATTATTAGACTCATTTATAAATGCTACTAAAGAATAAAGTTACAAGTATGATTTATTAAAGGTTTTAATCAATTTTCCATGAAGTCTCAACTTCTTGTTTACAACATGCAAACATATAAATATATAAGATTTATTTAATGTAAACTTTAAAAAACTTTTTGTTTGTATAGGAATAAAAATATGATATAATTGTATGTAATAGCAAAATATTAAAATCCCTTCATCTTATAATCATGTGTTATAAAAAAAAATACAGTTTAACCAAAGAAAAAATGCCTTTTTTTAATAAAACATAAAAAAACAGGTTTTAAATTAAAAGTAGTGATATGAAAAATATGTTTTTTTTTAGAAAGTGTATAATTTTATGTTTATATGTGTCACTATTTGCATTAATGTTATTGAATACATAAGATTATATAATAAATGTGGTCAGACTTTAATAGTGTACTTTAAAAATATTCTATAATTTCAACTATAAAAGTATTATTATTACAGGGTGTCTCATATATATGAACCCATAAGAAATCTCATTAACTATATATCAAAAAATAGCAGATGAATTTAATGCACATCATCCAAAGAGGATTCCACTTAGCTTTTCCACGGTGATGTGTACTTAAGGAAAATTACAGAACACACTTGATTGAATGCATCGAGTGAGAGTGAATGTGCTGAAATTGATGGCAATGTGGATTTAACATAAAGTTCATGCAAATTTCAGAAATCACATCAACCTTTGTATCACAAATGATGAAAGTCATATTAAAGACTACTATTTAATAATCCAATTGAATAAAATGTTAATAAATTTCATTTTTTGAAAATATGTAATTTTGCCTATGTGTCCAGACTTAAGAGATATCCTGTATATTAAATAAATATAATACAAATTGATACAAAATAATAAATATTAAATTAGTATCATTATTACTATGATAAATCACCATCAGTCTATGAAGAAAGATCATCTCTCCAAAATTAATCATATTTCATGGAAACATGGATCCTCTTCCTTCATACATTAGAAAACCTTTAAGTCTCATTTATTTTTATCATATATGATCTCTTTTTATGTATGTTATAATGTTTTTGAATTCAGTTTAAAATTGTGAATGTTCTTTTATTATGCCCTATATGACTTTCCTTTCTTCTTTTTAATTTTTTTCAATGAGGTTGATGTTTGTTTTTTCAGCCATAGATTAACTTTCATTCCCAGTTGTCACTCCCAACACACTTTTCTACTTACATCATAGTATTGTTGCAAATCTCTTGATTGTTATTTTGTTAAATATAAAAATTCAGATCCATAAATAATTAGTTGTAAAACAGTGATAGATTTGAGCTAATTTGTTATTGAAAATACTATTAAAATATTTATAAAGCCTACAACTCTATGCAGCAAATAGTTGCAATTTACATTTATTTTAATAAAATTAATATTTGAACACTTCACCCAATAGAGCCTTTTTTACATTAATATCTCTATTCTCAAATCCATAAAAATAAACTCCCTCATCTATTAATAAAAGACTCATTCATAGATTATTCAAAACTAAAATAAACTTTTAATTACTTTTTCCCATAACCTCCCTCATGTTCGTCAAGTAAAAATATAAAAATACACAATAAAATTTGTGTTTCATTTTTGTATCAAAAAATCAAAAATCAATGTAGTGGATCAATGCAAAGGATTCACATTGTACATTGATTTGTTGTATGAGCATAATTTTTTTAAAAATATCACCTCACCTCTCTAAAAAATAAAATAATTTGATTTTTTTTCACTTTAAAGACAAGCTACAATTTTTAAATTTTCCAAACTATTCTTCATACTCCTATTATGAGTCTAGTACAGATAATCCTGAAATAGTAAAAGTTTAAAATATTCTCAAACCAAAATTTATGAAAGCATTCATACAGGTTTACATGCTATTCCAAAATTCATTAGGTATTAGCCAATTGCTTAATCATATAAATGGTATACAATGTATTAAACCATCTTCCAATACAACTTCAAAATTTGGCCACAATTTATTCTGTCAAATGATACCTTTTTTTAAAAAAAGGGTAATTACATAAGTTTCACTTTCAGACTACTCTTCTTAATAAAAAACATGGGTTCTTTTATCGAAAATAAAATTTTAACTAGATTTTTTCAACTTTTTTCCTAATTTTAGATTGAAAAAAGGTCTCACTATTTACAGGCAATACATTCTTCAAAATAGTTGTTGATTACATTAGAAGGAAAAGAAAACTACATCCATAGTATTTCATCAGGATTGACTGAAACTATTGATAGTCTACAAAATTTACACCTCTACTTCCATAATGTACAACTCATCTCCTATCTTCAAACTACTGATAATTCTTAATTCCCTCCCAATAAAACATTTCATCTTATCTAAGCAGTAGAATGTTATCTGATTTTTATCCCCATAAATAAATTTTAATATATTCTTTTTAATGTTCATTGCTTTCTAATACCTTTATTAATTTCCTTTTTGACTAAAGCCAAAATGGTACTTATTAGCATATTTCTTTTAATAATTAACTATAACTTTAATCTTCTAGATGACACAATACTTCCACCATTAAAAACAATTCTCCACAACAATATTCCATTCTTGATAATTATACACAACAATAAAAATCTGTGTTTAATATAAATACATTTTCTGTTTGACAATTCTTTTTGAAATGACAATATCTTCTAAATTTGATGCAGTTCTCCAGAAGTTTCTTAGATTTCTTATTTATCTCCCATCTAATACTTAAGATTACAATTTAAAATTTACTAATAACTTTTGTTAAGAATATTTTAACTTTCTATCATGGATCTGCCTTTTTCCACATGCCAATGTATCTCTTATCATTATCTTCAAAGTCTCTTATTATGTCTTTATTTTCAAAATAAATCCTTTACATAATACATTGATCTAAAACAAAAAAAAGTTTTCACAAATCCTAAAATTATGCAGAAACATTCAAAATTAGAGGACTTACATTGCATTGCATATCATTTTTTAAAATCATTCAAACAACAATCACTACTAAAATCAAATTACTTAATTCCTATTCTGAAACACATCATATATCTAAAACACCCTAAACATCACGTGATCACCATCTCTTACTGTATAGAAAGTTTGCCTGTTTAAAACACCCACTGACACTTCATTCATTACTAAAAATAAATTTATTAACAATTCAATAAATATTAACTTATTATTTCACTTTTCTAATTACAATATTTTTCCCTCCTAAAAATTACATTATGAAAAGTTTACGAATTTGCAAATGTGTCTAATATAATCAATGAATCATGGCCGTCCTCCCTTTTAATAACAAATTATTAAAAAATTCAAATATTGTTAATAGAGCCTAGATTTAGGTTTGTTTTAATTAAAATTAATGTAGAGATCCTACATCTTATAAAGTTCATTTTCAGCAATTTCTATCATAGAAATAAAATAACAAGCATATCATAAACACATTCTTATATATTTTTGCTTCTTCCTAGAACAGTGCTTATTAAAATGCAATACAGAGAGCGTATCAATAGCTCAAACAAGCTCTTAATTAATACGTGCGGTATGAGAAAATATTTAAAATCTCTATCCAGAACACTTTCATCTCCAGACCAACTTGGTTTCGAGCTTATGGCTCACGTCAGTGAAGAGCTAGAATAATCGGACACTAGACCTAAAATAGAGATTTTAAATATTTTCTCATACCGCACTTATTAATTAAGAGCTTGTTTGAGCTATTGGTACGCTCTCTGTATTGCATTTTTGTAACTACAAGCTTATTAAAAGTAATGTCACGTTATATATGACTTGCTTTTTTAATTAGTACTTATTAAAATATATGCAAAAGATTATTTATAACATAAAAATTAAAATGCAATTTCTGATATTTTGCTTCTATTTTAATCGAACTTTTTGGAATCTACTGTCTATATTTATTTTAATTTAAAAAAATAAAAAACAGAGAATCAGTATATACCTCATCAGACATCTATATTAATACTTGGAGTTTAATTTTAATGATAACACCCCTTTAAGAACAAGCCACGTAACTTATTATTATTATTATTATTATTATTATTATTATAAGCAATTTAATAATAAAACGTATTATATATTTATTCTTTGTTATATTTTTGACTTCATTTAATTTTTATTAAATAAACTTTACTTTGAAACTAAAACCTTTCTTTTCCAATTCATAGACATATTTTCTTTCAATGTTAAGTTACTTCTACCAGAAACACTTCATTCAAGTTTTTAAAAAAAATAGTGTAGCATTTTTTTTAAAATAGAAAATTGATTTCTTTTAAGACAGTTCTGATTTCTTTTATGCTATTCTTCAAAAATAGCAGCACTGTCTGTGTATACTGAGAAGCATATAATTAACAACATAATTAAAATAAATATATGTGAAAAAAAATAGTTCTTGATCTTCTAAAGCGATATCGCGTAACATTATAAGGAATAATTTTTTTTTTTTTATTTTGCGGCAAAAAAAAAACTGTTACAATAAATATCTTGTCAAACTGTAATTATTTTAGAAGAGATATCTAGATTATAGTTAGAAAAAAATGAAGTTAACATAGAGATTTGGAATCAAAATAAAACGTAAAAGAATATGATAAAAATAGTTTAGGATGATTTTTTTAAGGAGACCTTTATCAAGCAAAAAAAATAAATAGGAAATATATTAAATTAATAAATATTATTTGGGTATTTCACAATATTATTATTAATATAATATTTTATACGACTATTGCATAAAACAGAGAAACTTAAAAATAATATAAAACACTGTTATCAAGCCCTTTCCACTCGTCTGAGGCCTTATCAAGCCTATATAAAAATCGTTATTACCTACTAAGCAATAAACTCGAATATTTCACTATATCGGCCAGGAACTATATCGGAAAACTGGTCAACTTTTGATTAATAGCACCTAAGGAATTATTTACAGCATATAATTCCTTGTCTTACATTTTTATCATGTGTCTCATACATCATAAGCTAAAATTCTGTGGACAGCATATATGCCCAATCATTATTTGATTACTATAAAAATCAGAACAAACTGTATAATCCTCCATTGCCCTTTTATACATATATTGCTGTTGTTGAAGATTATATTTAATATTTGTTTTAGACTTACCTAAATCTGTTGTCATGGTACTTTTATCCTCTTTGTTTGCCATTACTTTAGAATTATTTATTAACCTCTTAACATTAGGTGGAGTCCTCCATGCCAACCTAATAATCTTGGCTTAAAATTTTATTATATATTTGTTAATATTATGAATAAAAGCTAATGCCATCTATGTTTTTTTTTCACAATTATATTAGTACTTCTATTACACCTTTTATAATGGTTTAACACAATTGATAACAGTCCCTGCCTATTATAGTCCATCTTTATCAAATCCTGTATATAACAACCTATATTATCTTCACAAAACGCTTCATTTGAATACAATCACTCATTATGCATTAAAAAACCCTAAAACCAGCCAACTTATGTGTTGTAGGACCATTAGACCTTGGCTGAATAAAACCTCTATTATCTATTTGCTTTGGAACCATTTTATACACAAATGTATCATTTATATAGGATATTTGCAAAATCAGATACTTGATGGTAGCATTATCATCATTTTCCATAGTCCATATTAACCCATTCTGGTTTTGCAAACCATCACTGGTTGAAACTCCTTGGCAATAATGTTTTATATTATTTTTAAGCTTCTTAGCATATTTGTAATTTTTTAAATTGTTTTGAGAATAAATTTCTATCATCTTTTACAGTCATTAAATACAAGTTTTATTTTTCAGACTATTTTAATCCTTAAAAATAATTATTTGTGATACAAACCTTTTATTTTTATATAATTAACATAGTTTATAACAATTTATTACAATAAAGTTGTTATTCACTTAGTTATTTATTCTTGTCTAATAGAAAACTTGATGATTAATGCAAGATTTTATATTCAAAAACCAGAATGCATTTTATATTATGACATACAATTCCATTTAATATCAGTTCAATTTTTAACTTTTGTTTTTGTTAAGATATTCATGTTTTTAAAATATAATGAATTTATAATTTGCATTTACAAAAATACAAAAAATAAAAATGGGAAAATATACCATGTAGATGTTAAAAGTACATGAAAATAGTTCTATTTTGCAAAAGAGTGATGTAATAGAAAAATATCGTTTTATCATCATGAGCAAAAACATTCCTGTGCAATTTCACAGAGAATCTACTTTTAAAATTAACTTTTATTAGCTCTTAAATTGGTTATAAGTTTAATATATATGACACTTAGAGAAAAAAATACTTAATAAATAAATTACATAAACCGTGTATTATCCTAGTATCTCACAGATAATCTAGTTATCCAATTTGGCAACTATTAGTAGCTAGAAGGTAAAACAAAGCCTTTGATTACCCTAATAAGTATTGTTTTTGAACACTTTTGGTTTTATTTATACATAAGAAAGCCACTAATAGATTGAATTTTCTACTGTTTCCTTTATGAATTTTTGTTACCAGTTATACTTTCTAAAATAAATCCATGGGAAAAATAATTAATATTTTTTTCTACATTGAATAAAGGAGAGGTTTTTGCCCTAAAATGTTATTAAAACTGCTTCTTTTTCTTTTTAATATAAAAATTAAAGCAATTTGGCACTAAATAAATAGCCAAAATTAATTCAGTTATTGAAAAAGTATATGGATTAATGATTTAATCAGAACCATTTTATGTCAGGATGCAAGACATCTAAATTGTATAATATATATATATATAGAGAGAGAGAGAGAGATAGATAGATAGATAGATAGATAGATAGATAGATAGATAGATAGATAGATAGATTGATAGATAGATAGATAGATAGATAGATAGATAGATAGATAGATAGATAGATAGATAGATAGATAGATAGATAGATAGATAGATAGATAGATAGATAGACAGATAGACAGATAGACAGACAGACAGACAGACAGACAGACAGACAGACAGATAGATAGATAGATTGTAATAAAATTTTATATACGAAGGGAGAACAATAATCATAATTTTTGAAAATTTTATTGGCTAATCAATATTGCAACTATTATTTGTTATTAATATCAATGTTATCATTGCTGTAAATAATAATATTAAAATTATTGATTTTTTTTTTATAAAAGCAAGATGACATCCTGTATTAGGTATATATAAAGCGTTTCAAAATATATTTATTGGTTTTTTTTATCGCAATTTAGGCACATAAATTTAGTTTTAAAAGAATAATATATAGGGGGGAAATGCATAAGACTATTCAAAATAGTATTACTATAGTAATACTTTTATTATTTTACATATAGGATTAAAATTAAACTTAGTAGTAGTAAAAAAATACATAATATTTAAATATATGTGTGTGCATAAACTGAGTGCATACACAAATGTTTACATTTATTACACGTATTTAAACTTAGAAAAGTAGAACCACAAAATATTTAGGAGAATTTATTATTATTATTGATAATAATATTAATTATGATGAAAAACATAAATAAAATAAAAATATAATTTAGTTAAATATCGTAGTGTAATGTGTATTTTAATATCTATAATTAACGTAATACCGTCTTTAAATATTTAATTTTTTTTTTTCTCATGTGTCATAGCATCAGCCGGGAAGCGAACCCGCCAACCCGGGACAAGCGCCTGTAAAGCGGCTGTCGCTATGCTCTCAACCACCAATGCTTGACTATTATTTCATTTTTAAAGTTTTTAATTTAAATTTGGTGCTATAATTTCTGAAGATTTAAAAAAAAACAATTGTCTGATAATATCGAACCTAAGCAACATTGATAATTTTTTTCAGTAAAAAGTCAAAAAAAAAAGAATAATTTTCAGCAGAGGTGATGATGTAATAAATCATATGACATAAATCTATAAATAGTCCTGCTTGATAAAAATTCTTTTTTTTCTTTGCTAATTGTCGGCAGGAAAACTATAAACAAGATCAATTTAAAGTTATCCATCTTAGCATCTTGAAAACAATAATTATGCAGTAGTCATCAAGGAATCAAATATTTGTCTCTATATGACAAATGTAGCTTGAAACTATCCTAAATGGAGGCTTAAAATAATTAACAACGTTCATAATCTTGTAATGCACTAAAAAATAGAATTTTTTTAAATTGTTACTGAAATACGAAAATCTTCAGTTCATTTTGAAATGTTATTATATTTTTTTATGTAAACCATTGAATCAACTTACTTGTTCTCTAAAATTTACTTAAATCATTATAATTAACTTAAATTTCTACGGAAAAATGCCTGTACAGTATATTAGATAAGTCTTCTTAAGAATGAATTTTAACTAATGAATTTTTGAATCCAGACTTTCATGCTCTCTTCAATCATCCACTCCATCTTATATAACTGATAGATATGATCACATACATGTAAAAAAAAAAAGATCTTCAATATATGTATTTCAAGTTAAACCAGCACAGTCATCAGTTAGTCCACACCATCATCTCCCTCATATATATATATATATAATCAGTGCTTAATTTATATTAAGATAGCCAATCTTTAAACTTTAATACACAGGCTTGAATCTTCTCCAGTCTCCAACTCTTAAGCAATCCATATCATTGAAATCTGATGATGGCATTTTCAAAACACTTATATGTCACACTTTGTTGTGTTGAATTATGGTCTACATGGATATGACACAACAACATTTGGCAAACAAGAATTTGAACATGCCCTCATCAGATTTTCAATGATATGTATGGCTTAGGATTTGCAGAATGGAGAATATTAAGCCTATTCATTAAAGTTTGAAGATTTACTATCTTAACATAAACTGAGCACATTATACATGTATGTTGAAGATTAATATTTTGACTAAATGATGAGTGCTAGTTCTGTACAAAATATGTATATTGGAGATCATTTATCTTTTTCTCATGTATGTGGTCATGTGTATCAATTGTATAAGATGAAATGGATGACTGAAAGAAGGTTGAGAGTCTGGCTTCAAATCCCTTCTACTTAAATACTATAATATAAAAATGTTTTTATTTATTCATCTAGAGATTTTATGATATTACAATTATGTAAGGATTATATTCCACATGGAGGAATATTGAATATTTGAAACTTTTTATTCTTATTGGATTACATTTAAAAAATCAAAATTCACTATTAATTATTATAAGGAACAATTTTGTTCATCCATCCACTAAGACTTTATAATATTAAATGCACAAATAACTACATTCTTCTATAAGGAATAAGTTTGTTTGTTCATTCACTAAAAATATGTAATATAAAATGCATAAAGGATTACATTATTCTACTATAAGAAACAATTTTTTTTTCATCTATCCATTGGGATTTTAAAATATATGCCAATCATTTTAATTATTTTAAAAAATTTAAGAAATTGTATCAGAATAAACATTCTACAAGGATATATTATAATTATTGAAATATGCTTAATTATTAAGTGTTTAATATAATCTTATTAGAAGAAAGGTATAGCAAAAAAATAATAAAGGTAGTATATTTAAATTTTATAACTACAATATAGTATTACTTTGTGTATCATGGAGATCAATTGTGATATATATATATATATATATATATATATATATATTAATAATTTATAGTTAATATTTAATATTTAATATTTTTCATATGTTTCAGTGGTCTCTTGATTTAATCATATTTCCATAATTAAAAGTACCAAAGTATACAGAAATGAAAGTGTTATATAGTTGAAGCATTATATAAATATTATCATGTTATCTTATCCATATAAAAATGTCAAGAATTTTCTAGAGAATATATAGTATCATTAATGATACTTATGACACTGATATACTTTTATAGGTATTACTACTACTACTACTACTACTACTACTACTACTACTACTACTACTACTACTACTACTACTACTACTACTACTACTACTATTATTATTATTATTATTATTATTATTATTATTAATAGTAGTAGCAGCAGCAATAGTAGTAGCAGTAGCAGCAGCAGCAGCAGCAGCAGCAGTAGTAGTAGTAGTAGTAGTAGTAGTAGTAGTAGTAGTAGTAGTAGTAGTAGTAGTAGTAGTAGTAGTAGTAGTAGTAGTAGTAGTAGTAAAGTGCATGGATGATTTAGTATTATATGGTACTATTAGTTTAGTTGAGTAAAACTCCTGTTATAATACAGTTATAGTTATAATTATTTGTTCACTTGAGTAAAACAACTGATAATATTGTATAACAGTTATGGTTATAATATGAGCTTAATAAGCATTTTATGTATTGACACTTGTACCTATTAAAATGATTGTGAAACAAAACCATACATTAAGAAGATATAATAGTCTAATTGCAGATGGATTGCACAAGCAGTATGTAATTAGAAAGAGAAAGCATTTCTCTTCATAATTAAGAAGATATGTAAGTTCAAGACTGGTTACCTGTAGGAAATTAATATTATTATTTAGCAAGAGATCTAATAAATATTTTTCTTTTTATTTATTGTTTATATTCTAGTTTATCTAAATAATCCTTATTAGCAACTTTCACCAATATTGTGTTTTTGGGTTCTATCATTTATTTATTCTTAAATTATAATATTTTTCTAATGTAAACACTGTCAAAATACAAATAGTTATTATTGAGAATTTATTGTTATTATCATGACATTGATTTAATTATTAATAAAAAACTGTTTGTATGTTTGTTAATAAATTGCTTTTATATTTTGTTAATTATTCAGTCTTTGTCTTTGATTATTTTAAATCTTCATCATCTATTATTTTAATAAATAAGTATGGTCACAGTCTTTAGTATATTGCATTATTTTAAAAATACACTGCTTTAAAAAAATACTGGAACTTTCATTTTGTTTCCCTCATATAAATATTCATTTTATTAATTAGTTATTTAAGGTATTATAAAATCACCTTTTTTATTTAACCATATTATTAATAATAGATTATGATTAAAGATTTAAATTTTGTCATTAATTATTATTTATCATACTAAATCTTTTAACCCTGGGATTATTTCAAATTGGTCTCATGAAATAGAAAAGCTTAAGATAGAATTATTATCCTGAGTATACATTTTGAATTTAATTACCGATTTATTCAAAGCTGTTTTTTGTAAAATTAATAAGTTTTACTAACCCAATAAAATAGATATTTGGTTATAATATATATAACAACAAAAAATAATAAACATAATGGTAATTAACTATTATAACAATCCACAGAAGTACTTTTGGTTAATTCCTTAACCAACTGCTGTTAAATTCAAAAAACATAATGGAAACAAACATCATCAACTCAAATCCCATGAATCCTGAATTTTAATGTTAGCAGCCATAGATAAGCTGCTAATGTTAAAATTCAGAATTCATTTGAATTGATGATGTTTACTTCCACTATGTTTTTTGAATTTAATAGCAGTTGAAAAAGGTTAAGGAATTCACCGAAAGTGTTTTTGTGGATTGAGAGAATGCATATACTAGTTTAATTATCATTATATTTATTATTTTTATTGTTATTACAATTGTTTTTAATTACTAGACATTTTGCTTTATATATATATATTGTGCCAGGCATGTTTGATGTGGCCAAGCACAAGTTAAGGTTAAATGAATAAATGGTCTAAAATATTTAAATAGCCATTAAAGAGGGGGTTATAAATTTATATAGTCAATATTTGTTATAAAATGAGAGAGAGAGAGAACTGTGGTGATAATATAAACTCACACACACATACGTTTAAAGCCGATAGTTAAAGGCTTAGAAATATGAATTTGTAATTTGATTTTTGTTTATTTTTACTATTTTTTTTAAGAGAAAGAAACTCCAAAATGTAATTATAATTTTGAAGATTTTTGTTTTGTTTGTTAAAAGATATGCTAACACATTTATTTACAATTTGTCAGTACGTATTTATTTATTTTTTTTGTGAGTGCTTACAATCAATGTAAAAGGGAGAATTTAACATCTATTATTTAAAAATATTTAGAAATAATTTCAAGATCAGAGTTGTAATGTATATTTTTCTCTTCAGTTGCATTTGAGCAAGGGGGGTGGGCCATTGTCTTAAATTCAGAAAAAGCCTAAAGGCATTCTGGTTTTCTGTCCTCTCTAAAATAATTTTAACTGGACAAAGAGTTTAATTAAACTTGCGATAATACATGGAGAGAGGAATGTTCTAGTTATGTAAAACATTTTTTTTTTGTTAAAACAAAAAAAAACTTCGATTGTGATATTGGAAATAATAAAAAAGTAAAAAGATGTTATCATTCATGGAAATTGTCATCAGAAATATTGAGATCTGAATGGATATAAATAAAACTAATTGGAAATGAAATTTTTGAGACCACTTGGCAATTACATTGGAATGTTTTACGAGTCGGCTAAACCAATTAGTAAAACTAAAACCAATTCAATAAGATTTAATTATTTAATTTTATGTCGTGGAGGGAATACCTGAATTGAGATTGTATTGAGATGGGATATCTGTTCTGAAGTGGCAAGAGGGCAGTTTACCTTTACTTTTCAAAGAGGCAGTTTACCTTTACTTTTCAAAGAGAGCAGTTTACCTTTATTTTTTAAAGAGAGCAGTTCACTTTTGTCTTGCTGTTAAAAAGGCAAATCTTATTGGGGGCCTATTTATACTTTTAGGAAACTAATGCTATTCTGGGAAACATGCAAAGTCATGAAACTTTTTAATCATGCTGATTCTGATACCTTATAAGCCGGAAGATTTATTCTAATGAAAAGAAAAAAAAGAAATAATACTCATTTTGTCA
Organism: Epiperipatus broadwayi; assembly: GCA_028023455.1. Taxonomy (NCBI): domain Eukaryota; kingdom Metazoa; phylum Onychophora; class Udeonychophora; order Euonychophora; family Peripatidae; genus Epiperipatus; species Epiperipatus broadwayi. The sequence continues at coordinate 9,650 of JAQFVV010000807.1, read as the reverse complement.
TTCTAAATCAACGGACATTAATCCAGACCATCATTAGAATATTCTAGCAGTTAACCAGTCAGTTGATTCTGATGGAAGCATAACTACAACACACCATCGAAGCCTGCAGTTAACCTAGGATTCATAAAACAAGAAAGGATGATCTATAGTGTTTAATATCCTATTTAATAACTCGTCTATCCAACTTAAAGATGCCAATCAAGCATTCACCTGCATATAAAATGATTATGGTGTAGAAACCCACTTCAGTGCATCTGCCAGCTCTGCTACTGCCGTCCCAACATAATGTAAAAGCCGAGATCACCAAACACCAAAGTGATGATGACTAATTCTATGAACTTGTACCACCGTCAAGTCCAGCCCTTGTTGCAGTCGATGAACAGATAGACATTCCACTCAAAACCCATAGAAGAACGAAGCCTACAAACTTTGTCGGGTATACTATTATTTTTTGTATGTATGTGTTTATTTTATAACAAGTTAATACCCACTTCATCAATATGTTTAAGTAAATACGCAAACCAATACACCTTGTATGTAACATTAATTTTTCCTTATTTGCTTAATACATGTATGTGAGTTTATAATCCACACAATACTATCTCTCCCATATTAATTATTTAATATACTTTTATTATTAAAAAAAAAAACTTCATTTATTTAGTTTAACAATTATTTCGACAAGTATTTCCATATGCTTATAATTTATTTTATAAAAATGATTTATGTATTGTATGGTTTTCGTTATATATTTATTCAATTTGGGAACTTTGATTTTATATTTATGTTATAAATGGTAGGGGATATTGGGTAATAAAATATATTATAATTCTAAAGTGACTACTGCCATATATTTTATTTTTCTTTTATCATTTACTTTCTCTAACCCCCATATTAATTAGTTATGTGAGTTTTCCGATCCACATTCTTTTAACTGAGTACAAGAGTACGCTCAGCTAGCGAATGGGATACCTTCTTACCGGGTCCTAAATCTTTATTTTCACGAGGATACTTATTTATTATTTTGTGTATGAATAATTATTTATTGGCACATATGCACTAATGTTATTTGAACTTGCATATCCTTTCAGGAGGAGAGTTAAATTTCCTTCTGAGAGTGGTGTGAGGGGTTGGTTTAGAGTCATCCCCCAAAGGTATGTAAGAATCAATCTTTCTATAAGTATCTTCTGTGTCCATAGCACTATTATGGTAAAGTCTTTGAATTTCTTCTTACTCCGGCATGTCACCATATTTCTTGTCATGTTCGATTTATGCACATGCTCATATTAATGGAGTAAACGTTAACCGGTATTATATATATATATATATATATTCTAACCTGATCTTGTGCATCTTCACTTCCAGATAATATATGATATGAAACAAAACGGGTTCTAGCTCAGTTAATAATTAATAAATAAAATATTCAGCATTAAAATTAAATATTTCACTAGCTCAAATTTAAAATTCGAATAAGGTTCAGTTTATAAAAATAAATTAAATAAATATTTAATATTTTCATGAGACTTGAAGTGAAAATACAGGTGACAAGATAGAGTACATTGAGCCAATATCCTACAGTATACTACCTCAATGGCATAAGAACACTATCCCCCCTTATTACTATTTCAAATAACAAACTCATAGTATTCTTATGACTTTAATAAATTCTACTCACTAAGATTAAACTAATAATTAAATCTTAATCTCCTATTTGTAATAATCTAGCTCAATAAAAAATCTCAGGTTCATAAAGTTTATTCTAAGTTAATAAAAAATACGGTAGTAAAATATGAGAAGGGATTTTATGTCATAATTACTATACTGAAACTAATAATAAATAATAATAATATTCTTCATAATCTTTTATCTTCATGTAATATTATATTTTTATTACCATAATAAAATAATTTTATATAATCTTTTATCTTCATGTAATAATATAATAAATACGTGGTAGCATTTGATAATCTGACAAACAAAAGTATGTGTGGTAACTGATAGCATATAATTCAATATACTATTGTGATAACTTATTTATGACCAATAAAATAATATAAAATTATGATTATTTAATTAAAAGAATACCAATAAAATATTTAAATTCTTAAATATAATTCTCTATTTATCTTTTTGTGCAAAATTATATATTTGTTTCAATTGTTATGAATATAACGTGATTTCATGCAGTGAAGTGGAGAAATAAACAATCCAGACACAAAAATTTTGAAAAACAAATTTTAACAAAGTTTATTAACAACAACAAATAAAATAAACAATTTATGTACACTATTTACAATGGATATCCTTATTTTATTCTTACATTTTTATCTACTAGGTTATAAAAAAAATAATTTATATTTTAGTTATATCTTTATTTAGACTTAAGATAAAATAAAAAATGTTACCATTTGGTTTCTCGGTATGGTTAACTTATTACAAATATATTTACTTATTTTATTAACAAAATATTTCATCCTTAATATTATTAAAACTAGCTTATTTTAAAAAAAAAACATTCATAGGAAAACATTCTATAGAAAACAAAATTAACTTTATAATGAGTATGGATTTCTCAAAATATAAAAAAAAAATTTCATCTTGCAAAGTGAAAGATGTTACATAAAATATTCATCCAAAATTTAGTACTAGATTTTAATGTTTTATCACACGATGTTTACTAATCATAATATATTCTTACTTAGCCTTACTTTAGTATGATATAAGTGTAATAATCAATATATTCCTGTTATTCAATAAACACAAAATATATACTATGCATATTCCCTACATTTATTGTATATTATTGTATTTTAAAAATATGCAATACTTATTTTTCTTCTAAAAAATAATAATAAAGCATTTAAAAATAATTAACATTTCAAAGAAAACATCTTGTTTAGATACTCTATTTCAAAATTTATATTTCATTTCTGAAATAAATTCAAAAATATATTCTATGATTCTTTCTTTTCCTTTAGGATTCACTGGTCCTTCAATTTCAAGTTATAAAATTCTATTCCTTCTAAGCAAATAAACCAATCTTATACAAAAATGATAGCATAGCCTAAGTTCTAAATTATTTATCATTTCTTTTCAAAATATCTTACCGAAACGATGCAGTTACATGAAATAAAGATAGCGAAACAGATGTATAGGATTTAAGGAAGAAAGCTAGAGTATCACTCATAATATATCTCAAAAACATGGCACAGTGCATTACAAGAAAGAGGTATGACCTTTACCTGTCTAATAACCTCTAATACATGAACGATGTTAAAGCTATTTCTTCAGCTTTATTAGAACATCCAATATTTAAAGAAACATAAAACACTGTCCAAATAAAATGTGTACCAGTCATAGGGCTTTGTTAACTATGCTGATATCCACATAAAGACTAAATATTATTTGTATTCCTTATCATATCCTATTTCTTAAAATCATCACCTTGGTTTCCTGTTCACTAAGTACTTCCAAGCCACTATCTCAACATTATTTCTCAAGATTTTCCACATCTTACATCGATAAATAACTATCTGCATTTACAAAACAATAAATAAAATTCACTGATAATTTTAAAACAATCTAGCTGTTCCATAAGAAAAGTCTGTCCACTTCATCATTTTGTATGCTTAATCATATATAATCTAATCAGACAATATTTGAATATCCTAACATGAAAATTTTAAAAGAATCATATAATTATTTGTTATTATGTTGGATTATATCATTAATATAAAAAAAAAATCGTCGTATGCATATTTCCAAATCAATCCTATCTCATAATGTTTTTTAAAATGTTGTATGAAATGCCTTACATGTAATTAAAAAAACTTTTACACTTCATTCTTCTGATCCATAGATGATCTAAAGAAAACAAACAATATACACTATAAATTATTAATAGTCATTACTATTACCAAAATAACCTTTATCTGGTCATCATATTCAGTAGGCTTCTTCATCCACTAGATACCGATCATTGCAAACATAAAGAAATATACATTCATACACTTTATTTTAAAATGTTCTTATAAAAAAATATTAAATTATGATAATATAAAATTCTAATATTAATAAATTAATGTTTTATGTTTTCCTAATCTAATAAAAAAAAATTAGATTTAAACTAAGTTAATAAAATAAAAAGAATCAAAACTATAATTACATATTTTCTTGACAATAGTTCCTGATAAGTGCAAAATGTTTATTATTTATCCATTTAGTAAAATTTATAGAAAATAATCCTTGGTTTTAGTATTTAGGACGATAATTATTAAATCATAATATTAATTAATCCCATGAAGCTTCTTCAATATTCTCTGCCAGTGTATCTGATGCATCACTCCATCTAGCTTAACTTTAAAAATATTTGGTAAACTTTTTTTACAATATTTCCATGGATTCATTTTTTATTCAACTACGTGTTCACTTTTTTTTAATATAAGTTTCCTTCTTAATACATTTAAACTTTTGTTTGATATTTTTTTATATATCACCTTTTTTTAAAAAAAAAACTTCAAGTACTTTTAAACAAATGTTTTCTAAATACATTTTAAACAATTCTAAGACTGGAGGTTTTAATATCAAAAACGCTTCAGTAACATATTCTCCTGGGTTCTTTCTTTAACTCTTGAAAATATTTTTTTTTAAAATGTTACCTTCAGAAAGAATATAACATTTTACTCCTTTTGATATAATATTTTATAAAACGATTCATAAGATATAATTGTCTTACTACTATTTTAAAAAATAAATCTTGGATAAGCTTATCTAAATAATAATGCATCTCCATTTTTTCCTTTTTAAACGGAAAATAACTTTCCACTGTATCAGTATAATGTCTGGGTTTTTATGCACCAAAACAGTTCTCCAGTGAAGCACTAACAAAGCTGTATCAAAGTATTCCAAAAACATTTTTATATTATTAGAATTTATATGCATTTTATTCTACAGTATATCCATCTTTTCATTGCGAAGTTTAGGTCAAATTTCAGATAAAATAATCCTGGTAAGTACTTTAAAAAACTAGCAATCCATTTAAATGAAGTTCAAAAATATATTGTATTTTAAACTCCCTTTTAAAAAATATAAAAATTTAAAAATACTATCTCTTTGATAGCTAATAATATACCTTTCTCTGGTTTAAATCCATTATTAATCTCCTCTGATACTCCTGTGCAATTCATATTTATAGTCTGTAAGAATACCTCATTTGATTGGTTGATTCTTACTTTTAGCTTGAGAAGAAATTTACATATTTTCAATTTTTTACAGAATTGAATCTTTAAAATAAAAATGTATGAAGTAATAACTCAAAATATTATTTAAAATACCACCTTTAAATCAATTATTACTTTATCAAAATTATTTAAACATTTAAAATAACATTTAAAATAACATTTTAATAACTTATTCCACTCTTAATATTCCATTTATCTTGTTTTATTTAAATAAAATATTTAATTTTTATATTATGAGTGTATTCGTCTTTATTACATCATTTAAGCATGTTATACGATAGTTAACTTAATATTTAAATATTTGCTTTATGCTAGGTGATAATTCCATCCAATTCTATAATGCAATCTTTTAAAATATTTTAAACTTTGTTATTAATTCAAACAAGCAGTGTCTGTGAAAGTATGCATTAAAAGTCACATGATCAATATAAAATTGAGACAGACGATTTTCAATCTATTTCTCTGCCTAGATTTATAAAATTGCTACACTTATTATATTGAATAATATAATTATAAAACTTTGGAAGAACAATTTAAAAAATATAGAACCAAATACAATTTTCACCATTATAAAGTTTATTTTTTAAAATATACGTTTTTTATTAGATTATTAAATATGATTTTATAAATTTAAAATATAACATTTATTACTATAAGTTTAAAACTATTAAACTTTGACATTTAAATATACTTTTTAACTATTTACAGCTGTGTTATTTAATATGGCCAGCTTTTGCAACCATATGCAACAATATTTTAAGCTTTACCTAACTATTTTTAAATGATTCACTATAATTTTATATACTACTTATTTTCTTAGCTTCAAATTATACTTTATAACATAATTGACAAAATATAATTAATAGATCAAAAAAACATATTCTAAAATTTAAAATTTTTAGTAATTGACTGAGATGGACTATTACTGACCTATAGAAAAGGGCACAATATATATATATATATATATATATATATATATATATATATGTATATATATTATAATTGTCCACCGATATATATATATATATATATATATATATATATATATATATATATATATATATAATTTTATCTTTTCTGACAATGGTAATACATATTGTCAATAAAATATTAATATTATCAAAACATTAATAAACCTTCAACATTATTAATTATTTGCAACTCCAACAATATAGACTGTATAGCATAGTATATGTTACTTTCTTTAATTTTTTACAAGACAATGTTAGATACTGCAAAATTGTTGATTTTTATCACATTTCCAAATTTATCAGTAACATTGCATATTTTGCTAATATTTCTCTTAAAATTGCTTCAGGGAAAAGATTTTTTAACTTCAAATTGAAATTAGCTAAAATTGTTTACATTCAAGTGTCAAAAATTAGAAATTTACAATATTTGTTAGCTTGGAATTATATATTTGTTTAATTATTCTTTATATATATAGTTTCCATCTTTTCTTGGGGTCAATGATTCATAATAATTCAGAGGGGGCAGCAAAAATGCACTTCAGTGGCTGAAATTCATAATAAATAGTGGTGGTTTAGATATTTGGATGTTAAACTTATCTACATTCTAAAAATTAAAATTGTAATTTTTTAATTAATCATATTTTTACCAAAATACTGTTTGTTTTAGAAAATCTGTATTCACAAAAATAACATAGTTAAATAAAATAATGGAATTCATAGATTGCTTCTTTTATCATCATTTCATGATATATATATATATATATACAGGTATAAATTATATCCCTAAGGTGTAGATGTAATTATAGGGGATTTGAACCCAGATTATAATCTCCCTTTAGCTATCCAATGTATCTTATATAACTGATAAACATGACCACACACATGAAAAAAAAAGACAAATGATTTCCAATATATGTATTTCATGTTGAACCAGGACTCATCATTTGTTCCAGATCATCAACTTCTACACACATATATAATCAGTGCTTCGTTTATACTAAGATAGCAAATCTTCAAACGTTAATGAATAGGCTTCAATCTACTTCACCATCCAACTCTGCCAGGTTCAAGAAATTAACCGAAAGTACTTCTGCAAATTTAAGGATTATTTATAATAGTTTGTTACCGTTATTATTATTTTTTTTATTGTAATAAACAATTTTGTGTTAATTAACGGACATTTTATTTTTATATTATATATATATTTTTGCCATGATTACTTGTTTTTTCTTTTTTAAAAAAAGCAATATTTTGAATTTTAAATAAAATCAATAAATATATTTTTTCATTTGAACTATAAATAAATTTCAACCAACTATCAATATTTTATTGATTTAGTATTTTCTTTCCCAAAATATTGCGATTATTGTTATTATTTTTTTGACCAAAAACTATTATATTTCCCCATAAAAGTTTAAATTTTAAACACGCACACATGATACGCATAAAAAAAGGTGAATGAAAATAAAGTAGTATATTTTCTTAAAATCAAGCAAAAGATTTATATTCACACAAAGCACAAATATTCATACATAATAGTATTTAAAAAGTTGTGTGCAAGGACTAATTTAATTTATCTATAACAAACTAAGAAAAGTGTTTAATATTTTTATAATCTTCTGAATATAAACAATTATATTTATTTTCTTTTATAGAATGAAATATTCACTAGACCATCATATATATATATATATGTGTGTGTGTGTGTGGACTTTAAATAACCCATTTTGAGTCCATAAAGAAACAAACACTGCATTTTTTTAAATATCCACTTCATACATTTTTTTTGCTATGCTTATTATTACTTTATGATTTTCTATAGAAAAGAAACATGTGTGTATGATCAGCAACATGTATCATACAAATGTGCTGAGTTTAGACCTTTTGGCTTCTGAATTTAAGATGTAAAAACATGTTTCTGATAATTGTTATATGGAGACATCAGTTGAATTTTTTTGAAAGAATATTGGAATATGTATGCGAAAGTACATTCCCTTTGCATTTACAGTTATGACTGGTAAAAGTTCCTATATCCTAAAAACTGTAAAGACATTAGTTGAGGTAGAAGTTAGTGTATGTATGAGGGAATGCTTACCATCAGTCACTGGCTTGTGTAATTTGAAAATAATTATTTTATTTCGATATCTACAATTGTAGATCATTTTTAAATGAAGAAATATTGGATTAATTGGAACAAGAAATTATCATAATTTATAAAGTCAGAAGAAAAGATAAAGTGACAAATGATTTGAAAAAATATTAATATGTACTTTATATAAACAGCACAAAATTGGAAACACAAATGGAATGATGAAATTGATAGAATATTCAAGAGAGAGACAATATTAGTACTCAACTTAATAGAATATAGCAAATTAAACCACTAAACATCGCATGATCACTATCACATACTAGCACATAATTGTTATTAAATAATTCAAACCAAAGCAAAACTCTCCATATAGTAGTGCCATCTTGTGCTAAAAAGAGCAATCAATAGATGCCAGTGCTCTCAGATCCAAAGCTCCTCACTGATGAAGGCCACAAGCCAGAAACTAGTCTGGGGATATTGAATGAGTAGGCACTAGATAGGGATTTTATGCACAAGCCTTCTGGCATCCATTGATTGCTCTTGTTAGCACAAGATGGCACTCCTATATGGAGAGTTTTGGTTTTGGTTTGAATTGTTTAATATATCAAATTCAGGTAATTCCTTATTGTGCCTTAATAAGTTCTTATTCTAATTAAAAAGGTGATTATTTAAATATAGATACATAGATTATTTTCGATCAGAATGAAATCAATATTTCGAAAAGAATCATGGTAAATTTTGATGCAGGAATTGAATAATAATTAAAAAATGAAAATTCTATGAGACAGATATAAAAGTAGTTGTAGGATTGTGGAAATTGCATAAAAAATGTAGACATTGTATTTTTTTAAAAGCATCTAAATCAAAATAGATGTAGAGGCATTAAAATGAAAATATATTAGAATTAAATGGTATTTGGATTAAATATATATTAAAAAACTTAATTGTATTTATAGAAAGTAATTATTGATTAGTGATATATAAAATATTGTGCAAGATGTAGCTAGGAAGCTAAAATTTTATTAAGAGAGACAGTATTACTCCAATAAAATTAAACTAAACTTGAAAATAATTTTAAAATATTGACTCATTTGTATGATAATAGAACATAACGAATTTAATAAATAGATAATTATCTTTTATTGAGAATTGTAATACAGATATGTAATATAAATTTTACTAAAAAAATTTAAGTGATATAAAGCAAGGTATATAAAAAATGAAAATATTTAAAAGCTATATGTTTAGTAAAAAAGAAAAATATGGAATTTTTTTCTCAGTATTAAAGGGCAGTGCTTTTAAGTACTAAAAACAAATTATATATATTGTATATATATGCCATTA